>CANXYC012967369.1:0-13108 GCA_948193065.1 Aleurites moluccanus | reverse complement strand
TCTAAATTTTTTTTTTTATAACAAAAAAAAAAATATATAGATTTTTTTTTTTATTTTTTATTTTTTTTTTATATATATATATATATATATATATATATATATATATATATATATATATATATATATATAAAAGAGTATTTTAGTTATTTTATATAAATTTAGCATAAAAAATATAAAAAATTAGACAAATAATTGCAGAGTTGACAGAAATAAAAATCATAAATTATTTAATTAATTTAAAAAATATTAATTAAATTAAATTTTAAAATTAAAATAATAATTTATTATTATTTTTATTATTAATATTATTAACAAAAAAAAAACACAGTGGTTGCTGCAGCTACTACCACACACTGAAGTGCTCATTGATATGACACCTGATAACCATACTATTGGGTGATATTTGATTATGGTAGGATTAGGATTAAATTGATTGAATTGATTAATTTAAATCAAATTGATTAAATTAAATTGGAATTGATTATTTTATAATTTATTTGATTTGATTATTAAATTGATCAAATTAAATCGAAATTGATTGTTTTATAATTTATTTTATTTGATTTGATTTGATTTAAAAAATAGAATAAATTAAAATTTTAGTTTGATTTATAGTTTAAATATTTTTTTTCTTATTTTAAATCGAGCTAAACTGAAGTTATATATATATATATATATATATATAGCCATATATTTTTTAACTTAATATTAATTTAAAATTTTAAAAAAAATTAACTAAAGATAAATAAAAAAGAGTCTAATTTTTGAAGGAAAAAAAAATAAGTTTTGGGTATGCTAATTAATGGAATAGACAATTTTTAGATTCTTCAATATTGAACTATTTTTAAAAAAAAATTACTATCGATATTTTATTAGTGTTTTTCTTAAATTTATAAAAAAAATGATGATTTATAAAAAAAAAATTAATTTGAAACTAACAAACCAAATGTATTTAAAATGAATCAAACCAAATCGAAACTGATGATTTTCTACAATGATAGTTTGATTTGGTTTGATTTAAAAAAAATTTAAATCGAAAATTTTAATTTAATTTGATAACAACCCTTTAAACCGATCAAATCGAATCGATACCACCCCTGCATCAAGCTTTCCATCGTTTTGCAAAATTATTTTTTTGAAAATTATATTTTATATTTGTTAACTTTTGAAATGAATTTTTTTGAAAAATATTTTCTTAATAAATAAAAAATTAAATTATTTTTCTGAAAAAATTTATCAAAAAATAATTAAATTTTAAAGAAATATATGAATTTTTATTATTTCATTGATTCATCACTAGTAGTATGTTTTTCTTGCCACCACTAACTACTCATAATCACTAAAATTTACTTTTTTTTATAATATTTAACAATAAATAGAAAATATAATAAATTTTCATTTAATTTTTATAATAATATAAGGTGAAAGAAAAATAATATTTTTCAAGATATTTTAAATGTCAAAAAATATTTTTCAATTAATTTTTAATAAATCAATCCAACAAAATAAAATAAATAATTTTCCTATAAGATATGTTTTTGAGATAAACTATGAAACAAATAGAGCCCAAGAGGTGAATTTATAATTGGTGACTAATCTAAAAATTTATGTTTGGGGACAAAGTTTTACAGAAACTCTAAGGCGTAATGCATCTCGAAATCTCTAAATTTTATTTTATTTTTTGTTATTGAGTCTCTAACTTTAGTTTTTTATTAATTGAGTCCTCCAATTATTAATTTTAATTTATTGAAGATTTTTTTAGCAGTAGTTGACGAAAGTACCTTACACGCGTGTTAAAATCGCATGAAGGTTTTAAAACACAATGATACTACTGACTAAGAAAATTAAAAAAAAAATAAAAAAAATAAACTCTAAACGACACTGAAGGCTCATACCCAATATCACACATTCTTCCTTAACCTCATCCACTGTTTCTTTCTCTCTCCAGGTTTTTCTATTTCAATTCTCTTTCTTTTCTTTGGCTTCCATTTCTCGTCTCCCTCAAATCTCATTTATTTTCTTTCCTCACCTTTTGATTCCTTTCTCTCTCAATGTTTCTCTCTCTTCCTCTGCCATCTCCAACTCCAACATTGTTATATGCCGTCAGGGACCTAAGTCGAGACTGAAGATTGGGTCTAGATTATGAGTAGAATGAGAACGAGAAGCAGGAGTTGAAACTCGAGTTTAGGTATCTATTTCTAAAAACTCTCTCAATCTCACCAAACAACGCCACACTTGGATTCTCACTCTGGGTTTCTCTCAAAACCCCCTTTTCGGCTACAAAAATTATATTCGTTTATGTTATTTTTAATGTCCCAAATGAGTCCTAACTTATTTTTAACTTGCTTGAACATGGGTTTATTTTGGATATATGGAAAGGGAAATTGATGGGTTTATTTTGGATATTATTGTTGCTAATTCTCTTATGTCCATGTATTGTAAATATAGGAAAAATATATTTGCAACTATTTGATGAAATGCTTGAGTGAAATAGGGGTTGTTAGAATGCATTTATAGTATCAATTATTCTGCTTTTGTGTAATGATGATAACAAAAATGGGATTATGGAAGGGAGTTTCATGGGTTTATAGATTTGGGCTTGGATTCAGATGTTCATTTGGGATGCTGTTTGATTGATATGTATTCAAGTATTAATAAAGTTGATGTGGATAAATGAGTGTTTACTCTAATGTTAATGGGTTTTTCTGTTTCAAAGCTCACTTGTTTTTAGGTTTCTTTGTAGGGATAGACTCAATTTTGGTGGGTAAGGGAGAGATATGGAGCGGCGAAAAGAGAACAAAGTAGTATTCTTAGTAAAATTTCTATGAAATCTATCTTCAAAGTTAGTGGTTCTTTGGCTGGGATTTTTCTGTTTCAACTCGTGCTCTGGCTTTTACCAGAAGCCACTTAATCAAGAAAAAAAGTGTCGGTGGTTGTGATGGAATTAAGAATGAGGTTATGAGATTGAAAGAAATGGAGAAGCTGATTAAACGATGTCATTTTCTTATTTTAGAAATAGTTATACTTTTAATTTTTTTTTTCAATCAGCGTTTGCAAGTCTAGCCATTATATTTTAAACCCTTCACGTGATTTTAACGCGCTTGTAAGACATTTTCGTCAATCACTATTAAAAAAGTCTTCAATAAACTAAAAATTAATAATTTGATGACTCAATCAGTATAAAATCAAAATTAAAGACTCTATAATAAAAAATGACAAAATTTAGGAGTTTTAAAATACGTTTGGCCAAACTTTATTATAACATTATACATAAATGAAAAATAAAATGATGTTGGTAAAATATCTTGGCCAATAATTGAGTTGAAGCTCTTACTCAATATTTAAATTGCGGAAATATTATAATAGAATTATAGTAATAATGATTATTGAAATAATATATTATAACATATTTGGATAAAATATCTTTATGATATATTAAAAGGATTTATAATTTTATCCGTTTAAAAATTATGATATAATGATTTAATAAATTTTATCATAAACATAAATTTATTAAATGACTGAATTATAAAAAATATTTATATTTTTTTCATTGTTGCGGTTATGACTTCTGATTTTTAACTAACAATGATAATAATGTCTCATTAGTTGCTAGTCAAATATGGTATCTTGCATACTAAATATTAAATTTAGGCATAGAGAAGAAATATAGACTGAAAATTATCAAGAAAAATAATTCAAAAGAATAAGAATCTTGGAATATAGGCCACTGTTATCCTGATTCCCCTCCCCAAAAAGTAAAAGGAATGCAAAAATATATTTTTAGGTATTAATAATTAAATTGATCTTTTGGGAGAGAATTAAAAATATTCAAAATTGAGTTTTTGTGAAACTGGATTTTCAATTGATAATTGAAATATTTTTAAAAATATGAAAGGTTTTTCATTCAATTTTAATGTTAAAATATATAAAAGAACTAAATTGTCAAATTATTAAATAATAAAGAAACGAAAATGCGAAGTTTGACTAATATTTATAGGACTAAAAAGTAATTTACTCCCTTGAATTTCCTCTCTCCAAATATGATGAAAACAAGCAAAATTGAGAGGGAAAGTCTATTATTTATATGAAATTACATATTTACCCTGTTCAATTAAGCTAAATTTGAAAAAGAAGGTCAAAATGGTAAGTGACCTTTTCATTTCATTTCCTTATTCAAACAATAGAAAATAATTTTCAATAGTACATTCAACACTTTTTCTCATTATTTTACTTTCCCTTGTACTTCCCAAACAAAGTGTAAACAGCTCATACTTCCATTATTGTTGGGGAAAAGACTTGTATGATTATTATATTAATAATGATTCCAAAAAGTTAATTAACAACCATAAGATTTCTAATTAATTAGCTAATGTATATGCTCACATACATATATGTGTATGAGTTCCAAAATTGAGAGAATAATTTGGAGAAAATGGTATCTTAATTGTAATAGTCAACCACTTTAATTGATTGATGATTTAATTAAGGTGAAATACAACTACAATGAGTATGAGTGATGCTTCATAAAAAAAAAACAAAAAAATAAATATAAATTAGTCTTAACCAGCATAAATTTTACTTGTATTTTTATTTAATTTATGTTTTAATATACGTAAATTTATTAATAATTTTAATAAAATTTAATTTAAATATAAATTTTTGAATAAATTTATATTCATACCAAATATTATAAATCCATTTTATAATTTTGACTTTAAAAATTTTATTTGATGACATGCATAGAAAAACAATTACTACCGAAAGTTTGGAATGGGCAGTCAGAGCAATAATACCTGATAATAATTTAATATTAATTATCAAATAAAAAATAATTAATCGTAAATAAAATTTTAAACTTTCATGATTTTGTGGACTTCTAATTTTAGCAATTTATTAAACTTTTATAATTTTATTATCAGTTAATTTTTAAATTAATTTTCTGATAACATGATCTAATATTATATTTTTTTAATAATATTATAGTCATGACATAAAATTGAAAAATGATAAATAAAATAAGTAAATTTTAGCCTTTTTAAGATGGTGTTTGGATGTAATTAAAATAAATATGAAATGCAGTTTTGAACGCTAAATAATTTTTTAAGTGTTTAAATAATTAATTTAAAATGTCGTTTTAAAATTTAAAAATAAAAATAATTTAAATTAAATATAATTTTTTTTTAAAATAATATTTTCAAAATTTTTCTCAAAATAGTGACATTCCCTATGTTAATTGCAACAACATCAAAAACAATCCAAAAATGTTGATAACAGGTGAGAAATAACCAATCAACTAAAATCCACCTTTCAATTCACTTTTCTAAGTTAAAAACTTCAAATAATTGTTGCATTGTTGATTTTTCTTAATTTTGGTGTTGACACATCATAATTTATCTTTATTTTCTTCTGGAGAACTAAACCCATAAATTATTGTATTTTATTTATTAAATTCATAGTTGATTGCTTTTTATTAAACCTTGAAAGATAAAATTCCTCAATGACATTTTTTAAATATATATAAATCATTATTAATGATTTTCTTATAAGTTTATCGTGTAATATAATGTTCTTGACGTGAAGAAAAAAAGAACTTATATATATATATATATTTTTTAATTGAGTGAACAATTTACTAAGCACTACTAGTAGTAGAAAGCATATACACTAAACACTCATCCGCCACATATCCTTAACATGAAGTAATCAAATATCAAATAAGAAGAAGTTCATGAGGCCTAAAAATGGCAAGAAAGAAAACATCTCAAATCATCCTGCGGGCATGTGCAGGAGTTAAGATTTTAATTTGTATTTTTCTGGAGTTCTGATCAATTAGCATTTTGATGTGGTTGTGGAGAACGAGGAGACTTGCTGCTGGGAAGTCTTTTTCTCCAACTCTTCAGTTGATAGAATCAACTGTTTCTATGAGTATGTTGAATCCATTGTGTTTGAAGAGACTAAGAGATTGAGATTTAAAATTTAAGAGATATGGTGATATGTTTTGTTGGCCATTGGTGTGATTGTTGCTTACTTTTTCTATTTTTGGCTTTGTATTTATTATATCAGATTTTTTTTTTAGATTTATAACATTTAGATCTCTTGTTTGTAAACTTTCATTTTGTTAATATTATAATTTTATAATAAAAATTTAGTTTTATACACCCTCTGTTTTTTTTATCTGTTATTTTAGAAATTTATCCATTTATATTTTTAATTATCATTTCAAATTTTAAAATAATATTTATTTACTTTTTTCTACTTTATTCTTATAATATTTAATTAGAATATAATAACTTAATTTAAGATAAGATTAATGATATAAGTTTAAATAAATTATTTTGAATCTAATTAATAAGTGTCTTAATATGTGTATAAAACTTTAAACGACAGATTAAAAAATAATAGAGAGAGTATTTAATACTAAAATAGTTATAATTGTTATATGAAATAAAATATAGTGTCAAATTAATAATTTTAGTTTGATAAAAATAAAATTGATTAAAATTTTGTTATTAATAATTTGAAAATATTAAAAAAATATATCAATTTTTAATATTATATATATATATATATATATTTGTTAAAAAATAAATAAATTAAATTAAAATATATTAGTTCGATTCTATTCAATTAATTTTATAAAAATATCAGTTTGATTAATTATGTAAATTTAGGATATTTTTTAAATTTTATTTGGATTTATTTAAATTTTTTAAAAATTTAGAAAAATATTTATCTATATTAAGATAAAAAAGTAGCTCGTAAATCCAATTAATGAAATATTTTAATTAATATAATTATTTTATTTTAATTTAATAAAAAATTATTAATACTATTTTTTATATTATTTATATTTTTTTATTAAATAAATATATACACTTAATATGCGCGAATCTTTTTAAAAAACTCTCACCATAAGTAAAAGAGGCTTGACTGAGCAATTAAAATAAATAAATGCACGTGGTTTTTCATATGGGGAACTACTACCACGTGCCCAACTAATGATTTAAAAATATTTTATTTTTTATTTTATATAATACATTTCACACACCGACCAAAACGTGCCCCAATATTTAATTTATTTATTTATTATAATTTTTTTTTATAAACTTTGTGGAGAATATTTTTCTAATATATATTTTATGTATTATTAGAATCCGACGAATAAGGACGACCCTATCAATGCCCGCGATTATTTTTCGTGACGCCAACGCATTGTTTGTCATTTTTATTTAATTCTTTAAATTAAATTCTAATATTTTTGCTTTTTGTAATTTATATGTTGTCTTTATCAATAATTACAGTTAAACGAGGATTTGGAGAGACCGGCAGCGCTGGCGATTTTTTCGAAAATGGCTGCCGATTGTTTTGGTGATTTTTTTTTTTTTAACTCGTGAGTTGTGGCGTCTCTTTTATGGAGGCCTATGATTTTTCCTTCTAATTTTAGATTAAATGAGTAATTAATAAAAAAATTTAATATAATTTTTATTTTTATAATTCTCAAAAGCTATATCAAATTATTTGATTTTTTAATAATAATTATTAATTATTAAATAGTGAAACAGCTGCTATTTATTTTTTTAAAAAAATTTTAAATTATAATTTTTTCAAAAAAATTCATACTTATTTATATAAAAAAATTAAATTAATTTATAAAATAATATTTAAATAAAAATAAATATTAATATTTATTATTAATGATCATTAAACATATTAAAAACTAACAACTAATAATAATTTTATCAAACACTTATAATAATCAGCTATCAAATAACGGTTAATAACTATCAACCACCAATTAACAACTATCAGCTACTACGCAGATAAATCAAATAGAGTTTTAATGAATTTATTATCAAAATATAAAATAATTTATTATTTATTTTTTAAAAAATAATAAATAAATTTTTTTATTTATTTTAAAAAAATATATATATCAATAAAAAGATGTCGATATATTTTTTTTTCAATTGTTCATATTTGATTAAATTGATATATACACTAAAAATAAATAAAACTTATTCATAAGTATTTTAGAGAGAATTTTTTAAATTAATTGAAATGTTGTATTTTGTATGGATTTTTATTTTTTATTTTTTAATTTTTAAAATATTTTAATATATATGAATTATTATTATTATTAAATTTAAATGATTTGCACTTAATTTTTTTAAAATATTTAATATATTATTATTAAGTATTCTAATTTTTGGCATTAAATTTTACAGTTTTATTAAATATCATAAAAAAATTTATAATTATTTTTTATTTTAAATGAAATATTTTATTTGTTTCTCTTTAAATTTAAAATATGGGTATTTAACTATTTTTCTTTTTAAATTCAAAGATGGGTATGTTACCTATCAAAAAGAATAAAAAAAGGAAAAAAAAAAGGTATGTTTGATTACGTAACGTAATTAGTTATAGATGAACAACAATCAGCCGTTATAGTAAACAAATTTTCCATAATTAATGATTACAATTAATTATAAATATTAGATAATTTAATAAATTTATAAAATGATTAAAAATTTACAATTTGATAAGTCATACTTGTTATGCATATGAATTTTTTATATATAATTTATGTTTTAAATATTAAAATTTAGAATAAAATAGATTTAATATATTAAGGGAAAATTAATATGTGATATTATTTTATTAATAAATAAAAGATTATAAATTATTTAGAATTGTTGATATGATGTTTAAGATTAATTTAAAGGATGGTTATAATTTATAAGTATTTAATGAATTCATCCTTTTTAAATAAAAAAATATTATTTTAAGAAGAGTAATGATTGTATAGCATGAGATGAGGTGGATATCTATATGAGCATGGAGGTTCAGATTGGACATTTGAAATGCTGAAATTACAATTGTTCTATGAATTATTTCTGTTGTCTATTTTATATATTATGTTCACATGTTTTATAATATATGATTAAAAATTAAAAATTGCTTAACTATTAATGATTGCAGTAGTTCCTATTCAAAGAATGCAAGTGTTTCAAAATTTCTCAAAGATAAAATAAAATGAAATGAAAGTGTTTTGTAAAGCTTGTGTGAGTGTTTGTTTTATCCTCAATCTAATAAGGTCAAGCAAACTTATTTATGATTCAATCATGGTCAGGGATGCAAAATGGATTTCTGTAATTGGTGGGCTGCTTAATGGACAAATAAAAAAGGGAAAAAAATGGATAAACATTCATATCATTTTCATTTCCTTATATTATTATATATTGTGAAATCATGCATGTTTATCAACTTGAGAGTAGAGACAATATAAAAGATAATAATACAATGTTAGCCATATTAATATATAATTTTTTTTTACAGTACAAAGACAATTCTAATTAAGCTATAATATTATTATTATTATGATGCAAATTACTAGAGATGGCAGATCCAACGGATTCATATCGAATTATTTCATATTCGAGTCTATTTGAGTTTAAGTCAATTTGAGTATTGTCTTTTGTAAATAAATTATAGATGAATCATTTCGAATTATAGACGAATCCGATTATATATCGAATTGATCCAAAAAAATATTTCAAATAAAATTTAAATTAATTTATAGATTTTGGGTCGGATTAAGTCGAATTATCTAAAAATTATTTTTAAAATATTTATTTTTATTTTAAAATTTTCTACACATAATTTCAAAAAAATTAAAGATTAAAAAAATAAAGATAAGAATAATCATATATACAATTATAATTATTAAATATATATAATTTTTTTAACATTATTATGATATGCCTATTAATTTATAGACATAAGTAAAATTATCAAAATAATAAATTATTAATAATTTTGATAATAAATATCATAAAATTTTATTTTATTTTTGAAAAATTAAATTATTTAATGAAAATAATAAACTGTGCAAATTTTTAAAAATCTCTATATAAGTAAATATAATATAAAATTAATAAATAATAATAATTGAAACAAATATATTAACAAAATACTAATTTATTGCAATGATTTGAAACTTATTTAGATAACTAACTATAAGGTCGTTAAATCGATTCTTGAATTTATATATATGAATATTAACATATAATTTTAGTTCCAACTTAGCAGGTCAACAAAATAATAAAAATTATAAAAATATTTTCAAAAAATATATAAATTATTTAAATATAAAAAATAATTAAATTGAAATTAAATATAAAAATTTTATAAATTTAATTTAAAATTTATTTAATATGCAGTTTTACTAATATGTTATGTTATATCCCTTAATTTATAGAAATAAGTGAAATTATTTAGATAATAAATTATTAATAATATCTAAAAATTTTAAATTAATATATTAATATTTTATCATGTATAATTAGTTATAGGCTCGTGTTTTATATAATTTTATTAATTACATATTTTATTAAAATATTTTAATATATGTCAATTATTATTATTAATTATTTATTAAATTTAAATTTTACATTTTAATAATTTTGATTGTTAAATATTAATATAAAAATATATATGAATAAAGTTTATTATATATAAATTAACTAAATAAATTTCAAAAATATATTAGTTTTGTATATAATTATATATTTAATTGCGATATACAAAAATATAATGTCGTAAAAAAAATAATGAAATAATTTCATATATATCAAGTTAATTCCTTAACACATGACAAATTTTTAAGTGATATTTTTAATTAAAATATGACAACAAATTTTGAATAACTCTAAAATTTAATTTTTATTAGATAATAGATATATAAATTTATCAAATTTTAAGTAGTAGTTTTGATTTTAATAATAAGTATTATACTATTAATTTATTTTATAAAAATTAAAATTTTTAATAAATTTAATTATTTTTATTAATTTATTTCAGATCATTGGATCAGATTATAGGTTGGATTATAAATCTAATTATTGGATCAAGTCATTGAGTTGAATAGATTAATTCGTAAATTCAGGTTATTTATATTTAAATTATTTATATCGAACCATTTTCGAATTAAATATTATTTAAACAGAGTTACAAATGAAGTGAATTTGGATCAAATCATCAAATCGGGTTAGGATTTGCCACCTCTATAAATTACACAGGGAATCAAGAGTTTCTCACGGCCAAGCACAAACCTAATTCCCTTTAAAAACTAGTTTATAAGGGATAATAAAATTGTGTTGCAAAAAAAAAAAAAGGATAATATTTCAAGGTATGGATTGTGATTCAGTCCAACGAGATACTGCATTATTAGGTCTAATGATAAAATATTTTTTAAAAAATTTATTATTTTATCAGACAAGTATTAAAATTGAAAAAAAATAAAATAATTTTATTATTAATTAGAACATAAAAATTTCAAATTAATCTTTAAATTTATACTAGAATAATAATTTAGACTCTAAATTTTAATTGGACTCACCTTTATGTTTGAATAAAAAAAATACACTTTTAAAAGAACTACTTCAAATAATATTAGAAAATGGTTTATTATTGTTTAAAATTTTCTAATTTTGATAACATAAATAACTATTGCTTTAATTAAGTCGAGTCGACTCAAATTTTAGTTTATTAAGATTCAGCTCGATATTTTTTTTTCTAATTTAAACTCTAAATCGTGTTTGGAAATTATTTTCAAATTCAGCTCATTTAATTATTAGATAAATTCAAATAGACTCTTATTTATAAATTATAATCGAACTCGGTTCGAATTCAGCTCGTTAATAAATTATAGTTAAACTAGACTTGAACTCGAGTTTTGAAGTTTGTTTATGGCTCATCAAAATATTTAACTTATTAAATATATATTTTTAATAAAATAATTATAGAAAAAATACTTAAAATTAACATAAAAACAAAAGCATCCAATTAGTAAAAAAAATTCAATCATAAAATTAGACATTACATATATTTCAAATATGTTAATTAATAAAAAAATATTTTTAAAAATTAAAATATTACATTACATAATATTAATAAATCTTAATCTAAAACTCTATTAATATTATAGAAATATAATTATAATTATATAGTACTTACTTATGAGTTATATGTCTTTCTAAAAATGTAATGTAGTATTAATTTTGAAAAAAAGAACAATTATATTGGATCATCAAACTATTTATCTATATATTTTACACATTTATGTTATTTGACTAATCCAACAATTAAAATGTATATGACTTATGAATTAAGTGAATGAATATTATATTTTATAGTTAAAAAAAATAATAATAATAATTTTTTAATAAAGAGTAATTTTTATAAAAAATTAAAAATGCAATTAAATTTATAATTTATTTTTTTAGAAATATTTAAAGTGCCCATATAAGAAAATTTGAAATATGTGTATTTTAGTCAAATTGAATTACCAAAAAGATTATAAGAATGTTAAAATATATTTTTTGGAGTGTCAAAATTGTTAGGCTAATAATAATAATCATTGAGTTATTCGCGAGTTTGTTCAAGCATGCATGCCATGTTCATGCATCCATGCCATGTTCATGCACCTATAATAGTTGGACAAAGAATTCATTAGTCAAAGCCCATGCACACCAAAAGCCTTTTTACCCCATAAGCCTAACTAAGATGACCATGCTATCTTAGATTAGGGAGCACATTTAAACCTTAGTTAAACCATACCTAACCTATGATTCTTATCTTTTGAAGGTATTAATGGCTGATTTACCTGGAATTGAAGCTTGAATTGAGCTTGAAACCATGAACACACTTAGGGATGGCAATGGGGCGGGGGAACCATCCCCATCCCCACCCCCGCCTTAGCGGGGAATCTCCATCCCCGTTCCCATTTCATATACGGAGATAATTTAGTCTCCATCCCCATTCCTGCGGATGGGGATCCCCGTTTCCCGTTTAAATTTTGTATTACTAAATTTATTTATATTTATAAAATTCATAAATAATAGCTAAAAATATGAAAAAATTTATTTAGAAAATATTAATAAATTCAAACACATAAAATATCAATCAAACATAATTAAAATATAAATATTTTAATACATAAAAAATATTCAGTAATATTTTTTAATAAAATATTAAAAATTCAGCATACATTAAAGTACGAGTACTTAAACAAATTTAATCTAATAAGTGCTTTCAATAAACTCCA
>CANXYC012967147.1:0-19639 GCA_948193065.1 Aleurites moluccanus | reverse complement strand
AACAATTTATTAATTAAATTTTATATTTAATTTGTTTTTAATATATAAAATAATCGAGACCTAACTTTGACAATTTGAAATCTAATTAAATTAATCGATACTAAATTCAATTAATTCGAAACCTAAAGTTAATCAACCGAGACAATTAATTAAATTGAATATATAATATAGTAATTGGTATAAATTAATTTTTATTATTTCAAATTTTTATATTATATGTCCAAATTAATTAGTTTTCTTTAAATATGATTTTTTTATAAAAATTTAGATAATATTAATTTTATTACTTATATTTAATTTAAATATTTATGTAAGAATTATAATATATATATTTAAAATTATAATTTAAATATAATTAGAATTTTTTATAAAATAAAATTTTTAAAATTAATTATTTATATAAATTAAAAAGTAAATAACAAAATTTAAAAAAATATGAATTTATTTATAAAATTATTATTTTAATTATAATATTTTTATACATATAAATTAAATAAAAAAATAAAAAAAAAATTACAATTGATAAACAGTAAAATACTAAATTGATATTTCACTGTTCATCAACGTTATTTTACAGTATAAAATGACGCATGGTTGGACATAGTAATTTACGACAAAATAGGCGTTACACACCATTTTGCCGTCTGATTGGAGATGGCGTAAGGCACGCACTCGAAGTTAACTAAACATGAGAGGCTTTCTGTGTGCGCACGGCACAAACTGTCCTTGTACTCTACGCACGCCAAACCTATATATATCATTGTTAAAAAAATAGACCAATTGGTGGGACCGATTTAATTAGAAATTGATTTATTTTTTATCTGATTTTATAAAAATTAATCTCATTCTAATTGAATCGGTTTAAATAATGGGATGACTCAAAATAAGTTCAATGACGTAGTTAGCTTTCAATTTAAATAACAAAAACTTTGTTATCCTTAAGGTTTCAACCGTATTTATGAAAATAAAGTATTAATCAACTGAATCAAATATTAATTAATATTGATTTTATGATAAATATATAAATATAATAGTAAAGTTGATAATATTTAGAATATATATATATATATATATATAACTTTTATCCATAAAAATGTAATTAATTTTAATTATCACCTTTCAACTTAAATTAACAATAAAATTTAAATATATTATAAAATAAATTTAAACTCTTTAATACTAAAAATTAAATTTCTCTCATTTTTATTTATATAAAATTTTTTATTACTTTTAAAATTTTTATTACCTAATTATATTATCATTATTTTAAAATTTAAAATTATTTGTTAAAACAATTATTGTATTCAAATTTATTTTATATTATTTTATTAAATTGCTTATAAAATTTATATATTTTATATTATATAATATTAATTTAATTATTTTTTATTAATTTTAATTCGACCACGATTAAACATTTGTCACTAACTCTTTGTCCCTGCTAGTTGGAAAGCCAAACCGATTCTTAAAACATTGGTGTAAATATAGTTTGGACCATTCTAAAGTACCATTATTGTATCAATAGAACTAAAAACGACATGTTTTATAGATTATTTTTTACCAATTAAACAAATTAAAAAAAGATTAAACACATAACAAGCTATTTAATTAATCCATCCATTTTGTTCAAAGTTTTGTACAAATACTAATAAATGCAATAAATCACTATGGTAATAGGAAGAAAAAAATAAATTATTTATCAAAATGCCCTTGTTATTAAAAATATATATATATATATATATTTATAATCACTAAATAAAAACAATAAGGTTAAAGGTTAAAATTGAAAAAAAAAATAATGTAGCGTTGATTTTCTAAAAAGACACTTATTTAGGGATAAAAAAAAATCTAAAACTACACTTACTTATTTTGAAATGGAGGTAATATTATATATAATATTTAATATTTTATAGGAAAATTCACATCAACCATAAATGAAAATTAAATTTTTAAATATTTTTAAATATGATAAAATATTAATCTTTCTTTAATTTTATTATTATTAATAATAAAATCACCTAATAAGTTATTTAATTATAATGTTCAATTATTGAATTTTTCTTCTATTTTTTTAATTTTTTTCAAAGATGGTAAAATATTATTTTTTAATTTTATTATTAATTAACAATAAAAGTCAAAATATTTAATATCATCAAATTTATATCCAAATTATTTAAATTTGATATTCATATATAAATTTAACTAAATAACTTGTATTTAATTAATAATATATTGATTAATTAATTTATATCCAAATTATTTAAATTTGATGTTCTATTGTATAAATTTAATTAATTGACTTATTTATATCCAATAATAATATATTGATCAATTAATTTTTATTCAAATATCTTAAATTTGATATTTCATGTTCAAATTTTACTAATTGACTAATTTTTATCTAATTAATAATATATTAATCATATAATTTATATCAAATCACTTAAATTTAATATTTTATTAATAAATTTAAGTAGTTAACTAATTTCTATCTAAATAATACTATATTGATTAACTAATTTATATCTAAATCACTTAAATTTGATATTTTATGGATAAATTTAACTAATTGACTAATTTTTATCTAATTAATAATATATTAATCAATTAATTTATATTTAAATCACTTAAAATTGATGTTCTATTTATAAATTTAATTAATTGACTAATTTATATTAAATTAATAATATATTTATCAATTAAGTTATATTTAAATGTTCCATATACAAATTTAGCTAATTAATTATTTTGACTAATTTAACTGTATATATATATATATATATATATATATATATGGATGTTTTTGAGTGAAATATATATGTAGATTTTGAAGCCTTATGATTATACAGTTTGAGAAATTTTCAAAATTTATAAAATCATAATTCTATTTTTAAGTCCCTAAATTTTGTTATGATATTTAAAATTTTAAGATTTTAAATATATAAAATTTATTTTATTTAAGTTTTATTAAAAATCTAGTTATAAATAAACTTTTATATTTAATTAACTATGAAATTCATTTAATTTAATTATATATATATTTTTAAAAAAATAGTGTATGACACATTTTTTTAATTATTAAAAAGAAAGAATTTACAACTTAAAATGCGTTATGAATGAGTATGCTATAATGTGTAATTTAACTTAACATGCATTATAATTTGTATGGGTATATACTAAATAAAATAAGACTTTTTAGGTTTATATTTAGAAGGTGGAATTGTCATTTATTATTATAATTCATATATATATATATATATACCAATACTATAAGATAACTTTTAGTTACTTGAAAAATAAGTTGTCATTATTATTTTTAATGGTTAGGATTTAAAGTAAATAGAGTCACTTATATTAATAGAATAATAGCGCTGTATAAATTAGTAATATATTTTATTACGACTTTCAAAATATATTGGAAGACTTATAATAATATATTAATATAATAAAAAAAATATTTATATTTATTATATTATTCTCTCCGTGTCATAATATATATCATAATTTATAAAATTCATATTATTAAGAATTTTTTATTTATTTTAATATTTTTAATTCATTTATTACTTTATTTTCTCTTTATTTTTTTAATTCTCTCATATTTTATATTTTTTAATTAATTTTTATATTTTTTTAATATATTTTTAACGAGAGTATTATTATAAAATTAAAATAAATTATAGTTTGGATTGAAAAATAAAAAAAATTATAATATTAATATTTAATAACAATACATATACACAACATTATTTTAACAAGTTCCCTGTTAATTTATCAATATTTCTAAATATGTATTCATATCAACATTAAAATCTTATACAAATTCATCCAAATTTATTTTCAAAAGCTTATGTTTTCACTCAAACCCACTTACCAAACCCAACCAACCAAATTAAACCACACCAAAATCTAAAAATCAAACCTTTTCCAAAACAGACCCAAACTTTCAAAATGGTCCAAGCGTTTAGGGATGGCAATGGGGCGGGGCGGGGATGGGGGAGGGGGAACCATCCCCATCCCCACCCTCGCCTTAGCGGGGAATCTCCATCCCCGTCTTCGTTTCACATATGAAGATAATCTAGTTCTCATTCCTATCCCTGTGGGGATCTCCGTTCCACGTTTAAATTTTGTATTACTAAATTTATTTATATTTATAAAATTTATAAATAATAACTAAAAATATAAAAAAATTTATTTAGAAAATATTAATAAATTCAAACACAAAAAACATCAACCAAACATAATTAAAATAAAAATATTTTAATATATCAAAAATATTCAGTAATATTTTTTAATAAAATATTAAAAATTCATCATACATTAAATTATGATTACTTGAACAAATTTAATCTAATAAGTGCTTTCAATAAACTCCAACAATCTCATAAGAATTATTTATTGAACAAATTATTCCTTATATAATATAATTTTATATAAAAAATAATTAAATAAATATAACAATTAACCAAATATAATAACAGGTCTCCACGGGAATGGGGATGGAGATTCCCACGGGGTGGGAAATACACTCCCCGTCCCCCCTAACGGGAAAAAAATATTCTTTATTCCCATCTTCATTCTCATAGGGAGATAAATCGAAAAATCTTCACTCCGTTCCGAATAAATCTCCACTGAAAACGAAGATTTCCCACTCCATTATCATCCCTACAAGCATTCCTCTTTATTATACTTAGAAATAAATTATAATAAAGGAAAAATATCCAAACTAGGCGTTGACCCAGGCCCAACTGGATCTTATCTTATCGGATCTTACCCATTTAATCTCTAACAAACCTACACCGGATCCTATCTTTTCCTTTCCCTTTCGCAATCGAACTCTAACCTTCCCGGATCCTCTGATCGGACTCCGTGGATTTCCAGCAACCCAAACTAAAAAAAAAAAGGAGACGCTTTGGTTCAATTCATGTAAGACCCACTTTTAATTATTATTCTTTTTTCTTTTTTCCAAATTCAAGTGCAATTCTCTTTCTGGGTTCATCATAAATCTTCAATTTTTGTTATCTGTTCTTGTGATCGAGTGAATTTATGGCCTGTTTTTTTGATGATCCGTATGTTTTTTTTTTTTTTTTTTTGTGACTGTATGTGTTTGTTAAAGATTTAATTTTTCTGGGTTTTTGTGTGTTTTTGGTGAAGTGATGATTGAAACGAGGATTGGATTTTTGATTTTGAGATACCCAATAATCTGTTCAATTTTTAAGTGTATGTTTCAATTGGGCAATCGGAGAAAGTTTAGATTTTGAGATTATTCATTAATTTGATTCTGGTGTATATATATATATATATATATATATATATATATATATATATATATATATATATATTTTTTTTTTTATATGTATTTTTATTTTTTTTTATCTGTGTTTTTTTTATATATATAGAAAACAGAGTGTGTTTGATATTATTTTTTTTTTTTTGGGTTTGCTCGATATATATATATATATATATATATATATATATATATATATATATATTTTTTTTTTCGTCTCTGTATTTTTCTTTGCTTTGCTCTGTGAATTCTTTATATCGAGAGTACACAGACTTGGTGGGGAAGGAGTCTGGGTGCTGAACGCAGGACCCCCCACTTGGAAGCACCTACTTTAAGCTTTATGTCATGTAATCGTACATTGTTGGATGATTCTGTATGAGTCATTATAATCTCTATTACTTGCCAATTATCTGATTATTGTACATGTTCTAACCAGGATGGGTAGTTCTTGGGCGGCTTTCAAACGTTGACTGTGCATCCATTGGCAAATTTCATTTCGAGTCTTTAAGCAGTGCCTTTTTACTGGGAAACTTTTTTTCCCCTTCTTTAGAATAAAGTGTGGATTTATTGGTGGATTAGTCTCCAGGACATTTTGGCTGATAGAATTAATCTATGATTGTTAGGTTTAGCCACACAGTGTTTTGATGGTTTAATTCTCATGGCTGAATTCTTATTTTTTGAATTAAGAATATTCATTATTTTACGACTTTTGTTCAACTTGATTAAACCCTGCCTATGCTTGTTTAGCAAATGTCATGCTTGTGCTAGAAATATAGTCAATTCTGCACAACTTGAGAGTTGAGAATTAACTTGGCATTTTTTAAGGCTCTATAATGGTTTAACTTTCAATTAAGTCTTTATCCTGTTTATTCTCATTTGGCATAGCTCAACTTTTTGAGTTTTGATGAATTTCTCCCAACTCATATTAGGTTATATGACTATAATTATATCGCTGTGAACATTTACTTATTGGTTTTTGCCAATTTTCACTATATTCACGCACTAGTGACTTTTTATTTTATCTCTGAATAATCTTGCCTCGTTAAATGTTGATGATTATGTTGTTGTAACATCATTTGTCTATGATGTGGACTAAAAGATCATGATTTCTTTACTGGGTTATGTTGCACCCTACAATGTTATGGTAACATCAATTATGTTTTCATTTGTTATGTGACATGCAGACTTCCTCATTCAACTGTATGCAATGGAAGTCTCAAATGAGTCAGCTATTAAGAAACCAAAGAGGTTAACTTCTGTTGTGTGGAATCACTTTGAAAGGGTTAGGAAGGCTGACATTTGCTATGCTGTTTGCTTACACTGTAACAAGAAACTCAGTGGATCGAGTAACAGTGGAACTACTCATCTGAGAAATCACTTAATGCGATGCTTGAAAAGATCTAATTTTGATGTGTCACAACTACTTGCAGCTAAGAGAAGAAAAAAGGAAACTTCCCTTACCCTTCCAAATGTCAATTATGATGAAGGACAAAGAAAAGAAGAATATATTAAGCCCGCAGCAATTATAAAGTATGATCAAGAGCAGAGAAAAGATGAAGTTATTAGCCTTGGAAGTAGTAGGTTTGATCAAGATCAGAGTCAGCTTGATCTTGCCCGCATGATTATATTACATGGTTACCCATTGGATATAGTTGAGCATGTTGGATTCAAACTATTTGTCAAAAATCTCCAGCCTTTATTTGAGGTTATGCCAAATAGTTCCATTGAGCTCTCCTGTGTGGAAATTTATGGGAGAGAGAAACAGAGGGTGTATGAGATGATAAATAGATTGCAGGGAAGAATTAATCTTTCCATTGAAATGTGGTCTTCTCCAGAAAACACAGAGTACTTGTGTTTAACAGCACATTATATTGATGAGGATTGGAAATTACGGAAGAAGATACTAAATTTTGTGACACTAGATTCTTCTCATACTGAAGATATGCTTTCAGAAGTTATTCTCAAGTGCCTCATGGAGTGGGACACTGAAGGAAAATTGTTTGCCATGACATTTGATAATTGTTCCACTGATGATAATATTGTCCACAGAATTAAGGACCGAATCTCACAAAACAGGCCTCTTTTGAGTAATGGTCAGTTATTTGATGTACGTTCTGCTGCACATGTTCTGAATCTCATTGTTCAAGATGTCATGGAAGCACTCCGAGAAGTGACCCAAAAGATTCGAGAAAGTGTTAGATATGTTAAAAGTTCACAAGTAACACAAGGGAAGTTCAATGAGATATCCCAGCAAGTTGGAATCAGCAGTCAGAGGAATATAGTTCTTGATTCTCCAATCCAGTGGAACTCAACATATCTCATGGTTGAAACGGCCTTAGAATACAGGAGTGCATTTTCTCTACTGCAAGAACATGACCCAGCCTACACATCAGCTTTAACTGATACAGAGTGGGAATGGACAAGTTCCATCACTAGTTATTTGAAACTTTTTGTTGAAATCATCAATGTCTTTTCGGGAAACAAATGTCCAACGGCGAATATATATTTCCCCGAGATTTGTGATGTCCACATCCAATTAATTGAATGGTGCAAGAGCCCAGATAATTTTCTTAGCTCCATAGCATCAAAAATGAAAGCTAGGTTCGATAAATACTGGAGCAAATGTAGTTTGGCGTTGGCAGTAGCAGCTATCTTAGATCCACGATTCAAGATGAAGTTGGTGGAATATTATTATTCTCAGATATATGGTAGTACTGCCTTAGATAGAATCAAAGAAGTTTCTGATGGCATTAAAGAACTTTTTAATGCTTACTCCATCTGCTCAACCTTAGTTGAGCAAGGTTCAGCTTTGCCTGGCAGCAGTTTACCTAGTACCAGTGCTGACAGTAGGGATAGATTAAAGGGCTTTGACAAGTTCCTGCACGAGACTTCTCAAAGTCAGAATGTAGCATCTGATTTGGACAAATATTTGGAGGAACCAGTGTTTCCTCGTAATTGTGATTTTAACATATTGAACTGGTGGAAGGTCCACACTCCCAGGTACCCTATCTTGTCCATGATGGCACGTGATGTTTTGGCGACTCCCATGTCAACTATTGCTCCAGAATCAGCATTTACTACTGGAGGTAGGGTGCTTGATAGTCATCGAAGTTCACTTAATCCAGACACTCGACAGGCATTGATATGCGCACAGGATTGGTTGCGGGGGGAATCTGAAGGTATTTTTACTATCTCTAACCTGTTATAATTGATATCAGGTTGATCCTGAATTATTTGCTACTAATTTTTTTTTCTTTTAATCACATCAGAGCACAATCCATCATCTGCACTAGCTCTTTATGTCGAAGCAAATTAATTGGTCCAAGGTATGTTTTTTTTTTTGGATTTTTTTTCTTTATGTTGCTAATTGTGTGTGTGTGTGTGTGTGTGTGTGTGTGTTTGTATCCCATCTGCTTATTTTTTGATGTGATGATCATGTCATGCAAGGTTAACGGATCTGTTTTCAGCTATATGTTGGCGTCTTATTTTCTCAGGACTCTTGGGCATCCTTCTGAATATGGTGAACTGTAGTTAAATCTCTTCTGTTTGTCCATATTTGAGTGTGACTAGTTTGCTAATTGAGTAGAGTTGGCTTCATCAGAGAAGCATGAATGTACAGTTGAGGTGGGCAACAATGTTTAGATTGAAGAAACCTCCATTGTTCATTGTTGATAATGAGCATCCTCTCCTTCATTTTCCAGGATGTGGATATGTGTTTTGTTGGGCAGACCTCAGGTTCTTGAGTTTTATATCTTAGATCAAACTGAAATTTAATAGATGCCAGTTTGCTGTAATTGGCTTTTTAATTGTTTTTATTTTTATTTGTATGATCTATATAATTTTAACAACTATATTCTCTTACTCAAGATTTTATTGCTTCTTCTCTCCCCATCTCTCATTCAGTTGGAATCTGAATTTAGGTATGGATCATATGGTTAGTGATCAATGATCATTGTTGTGCAAACAAATTTTCCTCATATACAACTTGTGCTTCTAAGTTATTGCTCTTTTTTTTTTTTTATTACCAAAATAGCACCAAAAAATAAAAGGCTTATACCTAATTTAATTGCTCAACTTGTGTTGGATCTATGGAATTGGTTATACTTTAATCAAAACCCATCAATTTTGATAGGATTACCAAATGAATTTTAAACTTTATAAGTGTACAGACTAATAAACTAATGAATTTTTAGTATAAATTATAAATGAAACTAATTCTGTATAAATTTATATTCATTTAACTTATGTCTATAAATGATAGATTCTCCAATTTATTATTGCTATTAATATATGAAATGGTCAAATAAAATATAATTGTAATTTTAAAATTTGCTTAATTATCAAATAATAAAAATTAAAATAATTTATTTTTCACATATTTATAATATATATTTTTAAACTTATTTGATACTATTAATATAATTAATGTACGTGCATATATTCATATATTTAACAAATAAATTCATGTTTTCTATATATATAGACAAGTGCATCCTGAATTTAAAATTGTTGTGATAATTATATTAATTTGATAAAAATAAAATAAAAATTAATTTATTATTTTTTATTCATCATTAAATTTGAATTTATCATAATTTTTATTATTTTCTTTTCGATTAAAAAAAAAGATGTAATTTTAATTAAATGGATAAAATTAAAATTAAAATTTGAAAATAGGATAAAATAATTTATTTTAAAAGATATAGATATAGTTATAATTTTTTAAAAGATTTGTATTTTCTTTTTATTATTTGCACTTTTCTTTTAATACAATACTTCAAAAGAAAATTTAGGCAACATGATAGATTCCATTAGATATTCAATGCATAAGGGTCCAATCTTGCTCTTAACAAAGCCATCACCTTTGAAAAGAAGGATTCCATGTGTCCAGGAGATTCTGACCAAAGAATCATATTCCCATTTTGCTTTCTCTTCTTTCTTTTTTTCTTTTTTGTCTGTGTCTCCATATGTTTGTAAATGTTATGCTCCACTAACAAACAAACCTAATTTAATCTAAAATTTAAGATCATCAAACAAAATTATACTACAATTTTATCTCCTTTTTATCTTTAATCTTTGGTTTGTATTGACAATTGACGAAGCGTTGCCTATATATTTCAAAATACAAAATTGAGAGTTCCTAATCCTTAAATTTAATAATTGACAGTAGTTGTTTGCCTATATATTGTAGGTTGGTTTTATTTGCTTGATCCATAAACCCTAGTTCTCTTGCATTAGAATCAATTTACAAGAATCTTAAATTAAAGTAATCTAAGACTATATTTGTATCGATGGAAATGAAGAGAAAAGAAAAGAAAAAAAAAGGGAAATGAATATGAAGATAAAAAAAATGAAAAGAAATTATATTTTCTCATTTAAATTTTAAGAGAATACAAATTTCTCTCCATCTGAAGAGAAATTTAAAATTAAAAGGGGTTGAAAATGAAAACTATAAAAATACTCATTTCTTTACTCCTTATTACTTATCTTTTATAAAATTAAAATGATAAATTTATCTTCATTTCCTCTATTATGAAAATAAGAAATCCAAATAATATAAAGAAAATTAAAATTTTTTATTTAATTTTTTTTCATTTCTCTGCATAATTAGTGCACCAAACATAATCTAAAGGTTTCTAAAGAGTTGGTTAAGGTTAATATATTTTTAGCAAATTCACTAAGACTAATATGTTGTCCCAAAAGGGAAAATCAACAGTCACTTTTGATAATTCAAGAATTTATCATTCAACAAATGAAGGGTTTTTAAGAAATTGTCACATCCTCATTTTGGAGGCGTGATGATTCTAGAATATCAGTCTAAGGAACCGACACCGGTAAAATCCATATTCTTATC
This sequence comes from Aleurites moluccanus, assembly GCA_948193065.1. Lineage (NCBI taxonomy): Eukaryota > Viridiplantae > Streptophyta > Magnoliopsida > Malpighiales > Euphorbiaceae > Aleurites > Aleurites moluccanus. Next base: position 8,498 of record CANXYC012967147.1, on the reverse strand, counting down.
TTATTCAAACCGCTCTGTCATTATTTCATATATTCTCATCATTTCAAAACATAATAATAATAATAATAATCAACATATTAATAATATTTGCTCATATTTCATATTAATTATAAACATAGCTAACTTAGAAATATTTACATTCATTATTTGTTAACTCCATAAATATACAAATCTAATCCACAAATCCCATGAGCATCTAGGATGACAAAATACTTCAAAATGAGGGACATTTACATTGATAGGCAAAGTTCCAATTGATTGAATAAAGAAGTCTTTGGAACCACTTCTACTGCTTACTCTGAACTTGAAAATAATCATCTACTAAAAGAGTGAGTATAAACTCAATAAGTAATAAATATGTTACTATACTTGTGAGGCTAGATAGTTTGAAATTGGCTCATAAGAATGGTTCAAGGGTCATATCCAATAGTAAAGAAAGATTAAATAGAACTTCCAATGGACAATAACGATAAAGAATATGACAATGAATAATATTAAGGAAATAATAAGCATAAGGAGTGATAGAAGGATTACCCAACAAATATGCTAAACAAAAATGTATTGTGGGTCTCATCACATAATAATTTAGAAGTATAATACTATATATCCCAATAGCATACCTCTTTAATTAACACAAGGTTAATCAGATATCCCTTTCTAGTATGGGTCCACGTAATTTTTATTGTGCATAATGCTGATATTTTTACCCCTATTCTATCGATAAGGTAATTTTGTCATTTCATCTCATATAAGACATATGGAGGTTCAATTCTTATCAAATAGGTCAAACGATAGTATCAATGAGTGTATGATTAGCAAGTGAGCTCTTTTGATCATGTAAGAAACAATGGACTACGTAATTAATATCAATAAAAAAAATATAAAGAATGCTAACAATTTGACAATATGAAAATAATATAGATAGGTTCAGTAATATTATGAATTAGGTATGTAAGATATGCATTTAAAGGTGTTAGGTTAGTTCACTTAGACAATTTATCAAACACTTGGTAAGTATAAAGGTTAGTTCATTTAGACATTTCGTCGAACACTTGATGGACACTAGGTTCGATTCATTAAGATGTTTTATCAAACACTTGGTGGACACTAAATTAATAATTCAAAAGGGCACTCTAATGAATGAGGAATTCGGCCACACAAAAAAATTCACAAAGATAATTGATTCAACATCAAAGTGTACATATACAATTAACAAAATTAAGTATAAATGAGGGTTTTGTAGTTTGACCACAACAAGAAAAAATATCAAAGTTGGTTCTTCATAGTTCGACCAAAGCAAGATCAAAGGAGGAGTTTAAGAGTAATCATGTTTTAATTCAAATACAAGAATCACAACATATTTACTACTCATTTCTATTCTTTGGAAATCAAATCAAACTTTTAATTCAATTTTCAAAGTAAGCATCATACCCTAATTCTAGGGTTTGACATAATTGAGACCCTAGCTTAAATTCCTTCCGTATACATATTTAAGGCTTAAATCATATGAATATTTGATTGTTCTATACATTTATCTCATAAAGATTAATTATGAGTCAAAATAGACAATTTACCTTAATTAAAGAATTGAAAGTTTCCTAACCTTCATTTGATGGTGCCAACTCTTTCATTGGGTATAAAGCCTCTTTTTACCTTTCAATTACTGATCCTAACTTGAAAAAGGGTGTTGGATTCATATGATTAAATTTTAGGGTTTGCAAAATGGTAGAATTAGAAGAGAAATAGGAAAGAAAATGAAGAAAGGGAGAGAAAAAAGTGGTTCATCCATGCTTCATGGAATGGGGAGAAAATGAAATTTTCCTAAGTCTTATTTCTATTAATAATGTCTTAAGGTATGGGCCCCACTATTTTGTGAATTTTCAAATTTAACCCCACCTTTTTCACTTATTTACATTTTTTCCATTCTTTGTTTCTACACTAATTTTCTATACTTTTTCACTCTTAGGTTCTCTCATACTATCAATGCTATATGTGCCTAATTTTATTTTTTATTAGGTTATTTAAGTGTCTTATACTAGGTTTATTTGAAAGATAGAACTATTAGAATTAAATTAAAATCAATTTCCTATAAGTGTTATTCAAAGGGTTTCTAAATGTTCTTGAAGCAATTTTCTAAGGTGTTACACTCTACTCCCCTTCAATAAAATTCATCATTGAATTTTAAATATACTAGTGTTACTCTTGGAACAACTGTTCGTACTTTGAATGTATATCATTTTTTCCCCAACTATACTTTTCCATACTATGATTCCTCCATAATACTTTTACCATTAATATTTCTTTATTCCTTAATTTTCTGACTTGATGATCAACGATCTTGAAAGGTATTTCTTCTTAAGATAAGTCTTCATCTACTTCTATTGCTTGTGGTTAGATTATGTGAGATGGATCTGGTAGATACTTCCTCAACATTGATAAATGAAAAATAGGGTGCATGTGACTTATATTAGGTGAAAGAGCCACGCGATAAGATATATTGCTAACTTTATCCAATACTTTAAATGGCCCAAGGTACCTCAGTGAAAGTTTCCATTTCTTTCCAAATCTCATTACACCTTTCATTAGTGATATTTTGAGGAATTTTTTGATCTCCAATTGAAAAGTGCATATTTTTTTGGCTTAGGATCTGCATAACTCTTTTGTCGGTTAAAGGCAATCTTCATTCTTTCTCTAATAATAGGCACTTTCTCCTATATTTTCTTAAACAAATCAGGGCCTTCGATATGTCTTTCTCTAAGTTCAACCCAACATATCAATGATCCTACATTTTTTACCACATAAAGCTTCATAAAGAGTCATACCAATAGAAGAATGGTAGTTATTGTTATAATCAAATTTTATCAGGGGGAATTATCAATCCCAGTTTCCACCAAAATCTAGTACACATAATCGAAGCATGTCCTTCAATGTTTGAATTATCCGCTCAGTTTGCGCATTTGTTTGTGAGTGGAAAGCTGTGCTAAAATTCAATTGAGAACCTAAGGCTTCTTGAAATTTCTGCCAAAATCAAGGAGTGAATTGAGTTTCTTGATCTAATATAATGGCTAATGGAATGCCAAGTAGTCTTACAATCTTATCAACATATAATTGTGCATACTGTGCAATCAAATAACTTGTTTTAACTTCTAAGAAAAGGGCTAACTTGGTCAATCTATCAACGATCGCCCAAATAGATACATAACCCCTAGTTATTCTTGGTAAACTAACTACAAAATCTATAGTAACTTGCTCCCACTTTCATTCAGATAATTCTATTTCTTGCAGTAACTCTGAAGGCTTTTGGTGTTTGAACTTCACTTGTTGGTACGCTAAACATGTAGACACAAATTTGGCTATGTCCCGCTTTATACTTGGCCACCAGTAATAACCTTTTATATTATGATATATCTTGGTCACTCCAGGATGGACATTTCCTTCATAATGTGCTCTCTAAGCCCTTTTATATCAGGCACACATAATCGCTACCCTAATTTTAATACTCCATCTATTGTAAATCCAGGAGCCTTCCCTGTATGTACATCTTCTTTGAGTGTGACTAGTTGTGGATCTTTATCCTATGAAACTTTAATCTCATCAATCAATTTAGGCTTCACATGAAATAGGGAAAATAAAACTTGGTTGTCACCTAATTCGAACTGAACTTCTATATCAAATAGCTCTTTTATCTCCTTTATTGATGGTCTTCTTTGAACTATAATATATGTGCCAAGCTTTCAATTGATTTTCCACTTAAGGCATCAACTATTATATTAGCTTTTTTAGGATGATATAATATCTGACAATCATAATCTTTCAGTAACTCAATTCATCTCCTTTATCGAAGATTCAAGTCTTTTTGCTGTAGAATATACTGAAGATTTTTATGATCAGTAAATATCTCACACTTCTCCCTATACAAATAATGTCTCCAAATCTTAAGTACAAAAACAATGGTGGCCATCTCCAAATTATGAGTAGGATAATTTTGTTCATGCTTTTTAAGTTGCCTAGAAGCATATACAATCACCCTTCCATTTTTCATCAGTACACAATCAAATCCCACTTTAGAAGCATTGCAATATACTATAAATTTATCTATTTTTGTGGCAAAGCTAACATTGGAGCTGTGGCGAGACATGTCTTCAATTACTAGAAGCTCTCCTCACATGCATCAGTCCACTAAAACTTCTCTGGCTTCCTTTTTAATCCAGTCAAAGGTACAACTATTTTGAAAAAATCCTTAACAAATCTTCTGTAATACCCGACTATACCTATAAAACTCTGTATTTCAATCACGTTTGTAGGTCGTGGCCAATTTACTACAACTTCTACTTTCTTTGGATCACTTTAATTCCATCTTTGCCTACTACATGGCCCAAAAAACATACTTCATTCAACCAAAATTTACATTTTGTCAATTTGGCATATAATTCATGCTCCCATAGTGTCTACAATAAGATTCTTAGGTGCTCCTCATGTTCTTCCTTACCTTTAGAATAGATAAGTATGTCATTAATGAATATAATGATAAACTTATCCAAATATGACTTAAAAACCTGATCCTTTAAATCCATAAATACAGCATAAGCGTTGGTTAAACTAAAAGACAACACCAAAAAATCATAATGACCATATTGAGTTTTGAAAGTAGTATTTGATATGTCTTTTTTTCGAATACAAAGCTGATGATAACCTTATCTGAGGTCAATCTTAGAAAAATGACTTGCTCCTTGCAATTAATCAAATAAATCATCAATTCGGGAAAATAAATATTTATTCTTAATGGTCACTTTATTTAGCTGTCGATAGTCAATATATATTCATAGTGAACATCCTTCAGTAATAACCCTAAAAGAAAACTAAAAGCGTTTAAAGATAGTTATAAAAAACGAGTATGGGTAGATAAATTTTTATAAAATTAGGAAGTGAATTACTTGAAATTGATTATGGATAATTTAAGTTAAGAGGTTAAATACCATGGGAAAAAAAATGATTAAGAGATTAAATGAAGATAGAAAGAGTGTTAGTTAATAAAACCAATCAAAAGAATTAGAAGAAAATTTAGAAAACCTAAGTTGAACATCCTCTAGTGTTTGATTTTTAATAAATTTTAAAACAAACTTTTATCCAATTTTTCTTTACAGACCTAAAATCCGATGAATAATGAATAAAATAGAATTGAGTGAAATGACAAAATGTCTAAATTAAAAAGTTAAAGAGATGGAAGAATTAGAGGTATAAATGACAATTTTATAATTTGGGAAAAATAGAGTCAAAATTCATTTGACTAATAAAATAAAATAATAGAAAAAAATTATGAGTGATGGCCAAGATTGGGAGTTATCTAAAAAAAAAATTTGAATTTATTTATTCTCCTAAATGAACTTAAACACAAAATCCATCTACATTCATTTCCTATGTCTAATATCTTGATTTTCTTTTTCATAATTTATATTGGTTGATAATTTATATAAATAAAAGAGAGTTAAAAAAAGTCACAAACTTCTTCTTTCTCCATCAAGCTAGCCAAAAAAAAAAAAATCTCCATAACCAAAATCTTCAAAGTCTTTGCTCAAATTTTACCTTACTTAAATCACCTCTCTATCTTCATTAATTTTCATATCTCTATATCTAAAGCATCTCTTCTTCAAAATTGTTGGAGATTTAAGGAAAATTTTATCCAAGACTTCAAGAGGTAATATTCTCATCTAGCTCCATAATTCATTTTAATGAATTTAATTGATAATTTAGAGGCTTAATTGGTGAAAGGAAGTTAAATTAGAAGCTAATCCTTAAAAATTTTGAATTTCCTGTGACTTGACAGAACCTTGAGATTAAGTTTTTGTATCCTCAGAATTGGAATTTGAAGATTCTTAAAATATAAAAGTTGTAGATTTATATGTCTAGGTTATTTTGATTTTAGGAAGTTTTACTAAATTGTTTCTGTATTGAGAGATATAGGTCTCTGAGTGAAGCTGACTCTAGTTGGGGTTTGTGTTGAGAAATCCAACTGAATTTTATAATTTCGAAGATCTTAAATTCTAATTCAAGGGAAACTCAAAACATGAAACATCTTTCTCCATGATCTCCTAAAAACAGAACAACAATTAGATATCTACAGAGTGAGTTATATACAAAATAGCAAGGAGTGTTCAGATAGAAGTTGCAGGGGAGATTATAAATTTTAATTATGTCTCCAAAATTCTATTATAAATTGTATAGAGTTTAGAAAAATCTGATTTTCAGATATGTTTGTAATATCTGCCATTTTTATAGTATTTTTATTAATTTTGTATGTTTGGAGAATTTATTTAATTTCAAATGAGAATGTTTGAAAATTTCAGAATTTATGATTTTGCAGTTGCAGGATTTTGTGATGATAATTGAATGAACTTAAATGTATAATTTGATAAAGTATAAAACATAAAAGTTATAAGTTTATGTCTTAACTGTAATTCTGTAAAATGGTTTGATAAAATTTTGTGTAAGTGATGAGTTATGTCTATTTGAGCAACACTGGTCTGGTTGAGTATTTCTGCAGGAAGTCAGTGTCTATTTGAATTTACTGGGAATAACTGAGACGGAATTAGCTAAAGGTATGAGCATGAAAAATGTTCCTTTGTGTATTTGATGATGACTATAAAATTTCAGAATTTTTATATAAGTATATCTCAGTGGAGAGTGATTTTTCTCAGGGTTGTTCGGTTGGATTTTGGGGCAGAAGTCTGGGTGACTTTTGGAGAGTCACCATAGTCTGTGTGTTAGTCTTTATGATAGAAAATTTTGATATGTTGTGCCCCTGCATGTTTATTTTAAGTGGTAAAAAAGAATCAGTAAGTTTGGACACTTGTAGCTCACTTGCGAGCTGGTTAAGTATGAGATGTTCAGAAAATGTTTTAACTTAGAGAAATTTTAGTGTGGTGAGCCGAGAAAATGCGAAGTGGTGTTTTGCGAGCCGGCAATGCGAAGTGGCGAAAAGGCGAAGTGAGATTACTGAGGTAGCAATTGGCGAAGAGGCATATACGAGGTGGTATGTGCGAAGAGGTTTGGCGAAGAGGTCTGTCAAAGAGGAAAGGCGAGGTAGCATTATGCGAAGAGGCATTATGCGAAGAAGGAATGTGCGAAGTGGCAGTTCGTGAAGCAGAGTGTGGCGAAGAGGGAGATAGGCGAAGCGAAGAAGCGAAGAGATGAAGAAGTGAAGAGGCAAAGAGGCGAAGAAGCATTGCCGAAGTGGCATATGCGAGGAAGAGTTCACGAGGAGAGTCTGGCGAGGTGACATATGCGAGCTGGAATAGCGAAGTGGCGTTGCCGGATCAAGTTTGGCGAGCTGGAAAATGTGAAGTGGGAGTGGCGAACTGGCTTAGGCGAGGTAGCTTTGCCGAAGCAGGATTGGCGAGGCGAGCTGGCTAGCGTGTTTTTCTGGGCAATGGTCTATTTAACCCCAGCAACCTCAGTAACGTTTTCACGATTTTTCCTTCCTTCTTTCTTCTTTAATATTCAGTCTTTTTCTCAAATTAGTCTCATTTTATTTTATAAGGCATTAATACTCAAATTAATGCATTAGACTTCTAGATTATTCTGGATTAAGGCAAAAATCATCAGATTTGAGCAAGAATCACAGGAATTTCAGCTTGAAGAAAATAAGGTAAATTTTTATTTTTAAGCTATTTTCTTTAGATTTATTTAAGGCTATGGCTTAGAATAATTAATATTGGGTATATATAATTTATTGCAAGTAATCTGCAGTCATTAATAGTAATAAATGTGGGAGAAATCAGAATGTTGAGGCTGTCATGAATAGTAACATAAACAGTAACTCAGAAAATTAAATGCAGATTTTCTTTAAGAGATAAATAAAATTGTTGTTGGGAATTAAGAATAGAGATTCTAAGATAATTAATTATTAGGAAATTATGATAAATATTATTGATTTGGAGAAAACTCTAATTTTATATATTTAGAGAAATTTCTTAGGAGGAGGAAATTACATTAATTAAAGAGTAGAGTTGGAATTTGCTAGAGGAAATTTCAAGAGTTGGAATTTGCTAGAGGAAATTTCAAGAGAAATTTTGTTAAGGTAAGTATGAACATCCTATTTGATTATCATTCTTTGAAATTAATATGATCAAAGATTCTTATATTGTTTATCCTATTGTATATATTTATATACTTGTACAATGTGAATGGCTTGATCAATCTTCTTGGATCAAGTTCATATGTTTCTTGTTTGAAAACCTGATTTGAATGATGTTATATGATGATGGTCTTGCGACCAATATGCTTCTTATGAGATTGAAACCCCATGAACCATGGATAGAACGCTCTTCCCAATGAATCCCAATGAGAGTAAATTCATTGGTCCATTGTGCACTTTGGGAGCCCAGCTGATAGGGTTTTTATCAGTGTTCCACCTAGAGGGGGCCATGAGCTCTAGGCGCATGCCTGGCCAAGCATGTGTACACGTTAAGGTAGCAAGGCTACCGATACGTATGTTATGA
>CANXYC012967114.1:0-31734 GCA_948193065.1 Aleurites moluccanus | reverse complement strand
TTTTATAAAAGTGATATGTATAAAAGTAATTAGCTATATGTTTGTGTTTGGTAAAATATAATTTAAAAACTGCTTATAAACTCATAAGGGTATTTTTGTCTATTAATTTTTTAAAATTAGCTACGCGTTTAATCTAAAATTCAGTTTTCCTGAAAAGCTCCAATTTCCAACTTATCCAAAAAGCTGAATTTTAGCTATTTAGATAATTGTTTTTATTAATTTTGATATTTACCAAACACTAGAAACTGAGCTAAAATCAGCTTCTCACCTAAAAAAGCTGCTTTTTCCTCTCCATAAGCTGTGCCAAACAGGCACTTACTAAATTTTATAAAAATTTAATTACCGATACTCGTTTCATAAAACTATTCTTAATCATTTTAAAATTTAATTAGAGTTATTACAATTTTTTTCCCTTGGAAAAGTTGAAATTATTTCTTTGTAGTTATTCGATTTTCTACTTTTCAGTTTTTGCTAGATTATGGATTTGTTGAGAATGTGATGTTTTAATTGGAAGCTCTTCATTGATTTTCTCCTCTTTTCCTTTTGCAAGATTATGGATTTGCAAAGTAGCTGATGAAGAGAAGTTTATGATCATTGGGTAATTTTTTTTTTTTACTCACTTTTTTTTCTGATAAAAAAAAAATCATATCAAAAGGAAAATCTAAAAAATTGATTGATTGAAAAAAAATAATCAACAAATTGAAAATGGCAATTAAAAAAAATAAGAAACTTAAAAATTTAAAATAGCACATTAAAAAAAAGGACAAATTAAAAGAAAAAGTGAAAAAGAAAGGTTTCAGGATTTCATTTTTTTGGCTATTAATAAGTAAGAAAATAAAAATTTAAAATTAACTTTGTGGGTGCACAATCAGACATAACCTAGCAGTAAGTATATATTTCTCTAAATAATAGACCTTATATCGATTCTCCATTCATAATACTAAAAAAAAAAAAAAACTTTGTGAGTTATGGAGAGAGAGAGAGTTAAGAGTAGTTAAGGTCTTGATTGGATTAATGATATTTAAAATTCATGAATTTATTAAGGAGGGTGTATTCAATTTAGAATTTTAAAGACTTTTATAGATTTAAAAAGTCAAGATATATTCAATTCAAATTTTTTAAAACTCTATAAAAATAAGATACTCAATTAAATTTTTTAAATATTTTAAAAAAGTATATAGAAATCAAGAGATATTCAATCAAAACTTTTATAGAATTTTTAAAAATCTACAAATATTCAAAAAGTGATTGACTTTTAAGGATTTTGGATGACTTTTTATATGTTATTATTAACAAAATCTCTAAAAAAATTCTCCCTCGCTCCTTCTCAAAATTTTAAAAGATTTTGAATGATTTTTCTTTTTTATATGCTAATATGAGAAATAATTAAATCGAACCAAATCAAAAGACAATTGTAAATAATGAATTTATTTTTCAAAATTATTCTTTTAAAAATATATATAAGCTATATAATATTTTAAATATGTTTTATTTTTTTATTATTATATTATCTCATAACTCATTTTTTATTAAATATTATGATTAATAATTTAAATTTTTATATTAGTATATATGTAAATAAAAATATTGACGAGAAGACCAGTATAAAAATCAATTATAATAATAATTATTATTTATATAAAAATAATAATTTTATATTTATATTTATATATTTTTATTTGAAATAATATTTATATATTCTTTTTTAAGTATAAAAAAAAATAAAAAATTATTTTTAATAATATTCTGTATGAAATATGAGTTTTACTAACTATTATATATTAAAATTGAAATATAAAGGAAATTTTAAAACTCTCTCGATACTTATTATTTGATTTATTTTTATTATAATTTTTTGAAATTTTTACATAATTTTAAGTATTTAAAAAATAATTAAAAATAAATATTTGGTCATTAATAAGGTATTTAATATTAGAGATTAATATTTTTATTATTTTTTATTTAATAATTTTATTTGATCAAATTAGATGAAAAATAAAAAATAAAGTTAAAATATATATAAAAAATAAAATAGTATAATACTTTTAATATATTATAATATAATTGTTTTGATTATATTCTTCATATTTCTTTATTTCTTTTATTCAATATATTATAATTAATAATTTAAATTTTTATATTAATGTATAAAAATAAAAATAAAAATATTGAAAGCGATAAAAAATATGTTTAATAATAAGTTATGCAAAATGTATTTTTATGAATGAGTATATATATAGTCGGAACATATATAGATAAAGTTGAAATTCTCTCTATATTCATTATTTTATTTTTTTATAAATTTTTAAAACCTTAATATATTTTCAATATTTAAAAATATTTAAAATAAATATTAGTTAATTAATAAGATATTTAATATGAAAACTTAAGATTTTTTATTTTATTTTTTTTATATATAAGATTAATTAATTTTACATTGATAATAATATTTTTTTATTTTTTTAAAAAATATTACTATTATAAGTAACAATCTACTATTAATATGAATCCAAATAATAAATCTTCATTTTCTATAAATTTCAAAATAGTTATTACAAATCAATTAAAGTCTATAAAAATTTATTCATATCTATAAAATAAAAATTTATAAAAGTCATTTATAAAGTCATAAATTTTATAAAAATCAATAAAAACCTATAAAATTTTACAAAAGTCATTTTTTTAAAAAGGTTTATAAAAATCATTAATTTTCTTGATTCAGTATACTCCTAAATTTATAAAATTAGAAATTATAAAATGTGAAATAAATAAAATTAATAAATTTCATAATTTGGTGTGACAAATGAAATCCTTATATTTATTGTTATATTTTTTCATAATTTATATTTTATTAAACAATTAAATTTCATAAATTTTAAAAATAAATTATTAATTTGCTCACTTCTACCTTACTTCTACTATCGATTGTTTTGTCACTTCCTACACATACACTCTATTTTAACAACTCTTTCTCAACTATCATGATTATATAAGTAATATTATAATTTATCTCATCACAAAAAAAAAAAAAAAAAAAGTAAAGGCAAGTCATTTCCAAATTTTTCAAAAACAAAAGTAAAATAAAAATAAAAATCACGCTTATAATTAAAAACTACTCCCTTATATTGTCCTTACAAGAATTAAAAATAACTCATAAGATTGTTGTTGCGAAAGAGCCATTTTTAAATCATGGACTACTATGTTTTTGCAGGACTTCATATATCACAAATTAATCTCAAAATTTAGATAATTATAAATTAAAATTATAAAATTTAGATACTTATAACTTAAAATTATAAAATACAAATTAATCTCAAAATGTACATGAAATTTAGATAATTACAAATTTAAATTATACATTAAGTTTAGATAATTACAAATTAAAATTTTAAAATTGTACATAAAAATAATCTCAAAATGTAATAAAAAGGAGAATGTCTAGGTTTTCAATAAAGAACAAAAAGATAATTATGAAATAATAAAAACAATTATAAATTCGCTCAAAATAATAAAATATAGGATTCCGTCAAATCTTTTTTAGGAAGTGGGATTTCAAGATCATCATTTTTTATGAAATTTGTCACATGAATTATGTAATTTTATGAATTTGTTTCATTTTGTTTCATATTAAACAATAAATTTAAATAAAATTTAAAAATTTTATATATTTTCTCTTTCAAATTTCCTCGTGGAAAAAGGACAAGTATATTTTGATTTTTATACTATTTTAACTCCGCTTTTTTAGTTGACCCAATGATAAATGAGCTAATTATGGATGAAAAAATTATTAAGTAAACAAAATTAAATTTCAACGACATTTTAATATATTTATAAAAAATAGAAATTCGCTAATAATATTGGCTTAAAAATAAAATTATAATTTATTATATTTTAATAAATTTATTGCTCTAGTGATAATAAAATGAGATCTGACAATAACATTACTCTATATAAATTTAACAATTTTGTTTTAGTGTGTGCCTATAAAAGATTATTAACAATTAATTCATATAAAATTAAATAAATAAACAGACAAATTACTTAGATAAAAAAAAATATTTTGATTGATCACTTGATATGATTGTGATTATAACTTAATTAAACACGCCTCTTAAATTTGTGGATTAATTAAAACTGTTACTATTTGTAATTTGTTGTCCAAATTATATGTATCTTAATTTATACATAATTTTAATAGATTTTTTCCCTATATCATACAAGAAGTGTTCACATTACTATTTGATAATATTAGAAAAATAATGTTTACCTTTCTATTCAATTTAAAACTCAACAAGCTAAAGAAGTTATTTTCTATAATATCAATGAATCAAACGGACAATAATAATAATAATAATAATAATAATAATAATACCAATTAAAAAATAATAAAAATTTAATTTGACCCTCATATTTTTTTTAATTTAGTAAATTAGACTAAAAAATAAAGTAAATAGAGAGGAGAAATGACATTTTAGATTTTTGAAATAGTTTTTAATTTTTCTTGAATTTTAAAATATTTAAAAATTTAAAAATAATTTTATTATTTTTTTCAAAAATAAGTTATATTAGTATAAAAATAAAATTTGAATATTAATTTGACTAAAAAGTATAAAGGCTAAATTAAATCTATATATTCTCAAGAAAATCTTATTCAAATAAATTTCTTAAATTTGTGTGTCCATATAAAGAAAAAAAACGTAATTTTAAGACTTAATTAAAAGTTTTATGAGTAAGGAGAAAGAAAATGATAATCTTTAATTCATAAAAAATGATATTTGTTATTAGGGATAATTAAATATTTTTTTATAATTTTATACTTAAAATTAAAATTTAAATGTATAATAATTTCAAATGATTATATATCAAACTACACCTGTATAATTAAAACAAAATTAGTAAATAAAGCAAAATTTAACCAATGAGATTTTGTTTTAATAGCATTAAAATTTTTGATTATTATTAAAAAAAAAAAAACTCTGTTTAAGGAATATATATATATAGGGAGAGAGAGAGAAGATTTCTGTTAGTTTACAAAAGAACCTAACCTATCTTGTTGGCTGTAAGGCATCATTTGACGAAGCAAGCAAGAAAAAGAAATTCACTCCAAAAAAGAACAAAAATCTTATTCTTTTATACCAATATTTTTTGTATTCTATAGCTATCATATTAACCAATTAATTCATTTTTTTTACCTATTGGTATCTTCTTAATGCCTAATATTTATATTAGATTAATAGGAAAATTCATTTCTCCTTTTCTTGCGGGACTCTCTTTCCCCACCAACCCCTATCTCTTTCTTTAACTCTTCAAGCAACCGTTTTCTATCGAGCATTTCATCAAATAGATTCAGAAAATTAATCTCTCTGTCAAATTAGACCAAAGATGGCTGAAATTTGGCCATCAAATAAGTTGAAGAAGTTGAATGGCAGAGATTTTCTTGATGATGAGAATGATATGTTGATGGGTTCTTTAATTTCTCAAAAATCTGGTATGGACTTCATGCAGAATTGTGATCTTCCTCCACCATTGAAGGTCTTTTCTGGGTTTGATAAGGATTATAGTGTGATGGGAAAAGAAGAATATAACAGAGATTTTGATATCTATGTTGATGGTGGTGAGAATAATGAGAAATTGGAGCTTTTGAAGGCTTTGAGACTGTCACAGACAAGGGCAAGAGAAGCAGAGACTAAAGCTGCAAATTTGATGAAGGAAAGAGATTGCGTTTCTAATGCTTTCTTGAGAGAATCTATGCAATTATTTGCTTATCGCCAACGGGTGAGGTTGCTTGAGTTTCAAATATTGAAGTTGCAATCACAAGAAAAGAAATGGTGGTTTTGTAGCACTGGAAAATCAGAGGGGGTGAAAGAATTGTTGAACTTGGATGATGGCAGTGGTTGCGGCGGTTGTAGTGGTGGTGCCGGTGATGATGGGATGTCATGGATAATGGTCTTGGCATTTTGTATCGGTATTGCTGGTGTGGGACTTTTCCTTTGGCTCTAGATATTTGTTTCGAGTATGAATTTGTCCCGTCTCATATGCATTTTGGCATTTTTCAGAGAAGAATATTTTGTAAAGATGATAGCCAGGGAGAAAAAAAATATTGACATTTCAGTAATGTTGTTTTACATAGAAAATTAATTCAGTATATTATTTAGATCTTAATAAGCTTATACCTTAATTAAAAGTCTGTCTTTTCTTTTCATTTCCCTAATCTTGTTTTTGGTTGAATGATTTTTATGGTTAGATTTTTTTTTTTTAATTAATTAGATTTCCAATGTGTTCAAGCTTGCAACTGAACTTTCTCAAATCAGGTTTGATCTTTGATCTGGTCCACCCTTGTTTTAAATCCTATGCAAGCAAACAATCCTATTACCATGTTGTGTGCAACAAAAGAAATGTTTATACAAATATGAACTTGTGGAGGTAGATAGGATTGTAGGGTTCAAATTTGAATCCTTATAATTATGTGAGAAATTATTGAGTATTCGTATAAAAGCGAACTTATACGTGATTAGAACGAAGACAAATTCACGTGAATTCATTTTTATTTAAATGGAAAGAATATATTTTTGTTTATAAAATAATTTATTATAATTTTGAATTGAAAAATAGAAACTCACCACTAAATTATTAGCAATGGATTAAAAATACTTGCCCTTTATAACAACATAATATGAATGGTGAATTCAAATTTCTATAATTCTTTATTAGAAAATGGGTACTCGGCGACTAAACTATAACCAAATATAAAAAATATTTGCTCTTAGCTACATCATAATGTCCATGGTGCACCATTAAATGATTAATATATTGCCAACACAATTTTTCAAAAGGCTGGATTGAGCAAACTCATTTCATTAAATCTCTTGAATAATTTTTTACTAACTTAAAAAAATCACTCACAAATTCCATTGAATATCATCTTAACTGTCAATCGAAGATCATAAAATTATATTGAAATGACGTGTCACAAATTTCTGAATAAACAAGTGCTCTCAAATTGAAATGGAACAGAATTCCAAATATGCAAATAATACTTCCTTGGACTCTGTTTCAATCCACTGCTTGCTAGTATTATGCAAGTAATTGTCAAATAACAATCAATTTTTATGATGCTCCGCTTGGATCTATACTAATAGGGGTGAGAAAAAAATTAGACCAACCAAAAATTAAATAGAAATAAACTTAATTCTGTCAGCAATTTATTTTTTTTAAAAATTTTCGATTCAGTTCGATTTATTTTTTTTTAAATTTTGGTATCTTGAATTTGAGATTTTCTTAAAGAAAACCTAAAATGATTGAACCCATTAATATATATATATTTTATATTTATTTATTTATATATATATTTAAAAATATATATTTTTTAATAATTATATATTTATTTTGTTGAAAATATAAAATAACCAAATTAAAATATATATTTTCAATTTAATTTTGTTAATTTTGTAATTATTTCGATTCGATTCTGTTTGACTCAAAATTCGATTCAATTCATTTTTTTTTTTTTTTGAGTTGTGTTATTTAAGTTCTTTTAAATTTTCGGTCCAATTAACCGAATGCTCACTCCAATATACTAATGCAATCGAGCTCATCAATAAAAATAATTAAAAAAAAAATAAAGTAAAAAAAAATAAAAATTTTATTTGAATGAGCGACTGAAAACTAACATTCGGTGTTTCAACTTCTTACAGTAAATCTGAGATATTTGTAAATTTAATATCAGGAGTAACATTTCAAAATTTAACTATTAACGATTTAAAATTACTAATTAAAACGCAAAAGATTAAAATTTTAAGTTGACGTTTGAGCTTCTAATGAATGGCAGGGACTTCTGACCATATCATTTTACATTTAAATACATATCATATAAAGAAAAGACCAAGCTAAACTGGTTCACTTCTTTTTTGCTCCAATCCAGAACTCTAGCCCCAGTATTACGAAATATAACACTTGCATAGGTAAAACAAAATTATTCGAATTGTTGAAAAAGAAAGAGTTGCAGCCTCTCCCTTCCAATGCATTTCGAAATGCGGTTACCCTCTGAAAGAAAGTATGCGTGCGAATAAAACAAATATGAATAAAGAATTGTGTTTCTCACTGAAAATTTCTATGCAAGCAAAACTTGAATTTTCCTAGTTGAAGTTCAAAGCTATACCAACATTCCATTTTACCATACCTGCTTGAAGCGATTATGCCTTGGATATACCATCAGCTGGAGTGTCCATGGTTGAACTAATAGTTTCACTGACAATGCCACTTATTTGGCTGTTAAAATCTGAACCATATATGTGCCCCATTTTTTCATGTTTAGTCTCCAAATATCTTCTGTTCTCTATAGTTATTGGAGTCAACAATGGGACCCTGCCTGCAATTGCAAGGCCATAACCTTTGAGCCCGACGTATTTTGCCGGATTATTTGTCATAAGCCTCATTGTATGGACACCCAGATCTCGTAATATCTGCAACATATTGGATCATGCATTAAGCCAGTTTAATATAGAACAAGAAGAGAGGAATGATCGAAAAGAGTACTGAAAAATTGAAGAACTAAAAGAGTTCGTCCAATCTAGTGCAAATAAACTATATAGTTTTACTAACAATATCCACTAAATTTTGATTAGAATGAAGTACGAGCAAATTCTCTAGTCAGATGGAGAGGAAATCCATGGAATAAATGCAATATCATAGTTTATTAGAGTGATTACCTGTGCACCAATTCCATATTCACGAGAATCAACAGGTAAACCCAGCTCCTCGTTGGCTTCAACAGTGTCACGTCCATCATCCTGTAGGTTGTAAGCACGAAGCTTGTGGCCTAAACCAATCCCTCTACCTTCATGTCCGCGGAGGTAAACTAATACACCCCTTCCAGCTACCTCAATTTGTTCCATTGCAAGGGCTAGCTGATTTCCACAATCACATCTTGCTGATCCAAATATGTCACCAGTAAGGCACTCAGAATGTACCCTCACAAGAATATCTTTACCATCCCCAATTTCACCCTGTATATGTCAGACTATTATTAAAAAAATCCACAAAATTTTCAAGGAAAAATCAACATTTGCATGAAGCAGTGCATTAGTTACAAACTTGTCACCCTCAGCCCTAGCAGGCAATAACACAAAAATACTGCTGCACAGAAGGATAAACAAATCTTCTTTTCAGTTAGGGGTGATAGATTTAGTGAAGAGACAGGCGATGATCTGCCAGCTTAAGGTATCAACTATCAAGATGACCAAAAATCAAGTATCTCCCATATTTTGAGGATTATGTGATGTGCAGCTTCCTCATCCTCCATTAAATATATTACTTTTGAATTGAATGTGCATGATAGCATATGATTTAGTAGATAAAACCAATGTTCTTAGACCTGACTCGGTCAAAGAAACGGTGAAGCAGATGGTTAGAGAATCGACCGGAATAAAATAAATTTTACTATATAATTTGACATTTATTATCTATATACTCAAAATAAATATATTACATATATAACTAAAATTAAGCAATAAAGTAACTATATAATTAAATATTTATTATCTATAAGAAAATTTTCATTAATAAGTCTAATTAAGTAACTAAATAGTTAAATTAGCTTTAATAAACAAGTCAACTTAATTAATTTAATCAATTTTTGACTATTAATTGAATTTAATTAGAAATATATTTCTATTAATATTATAGTTAATATTACATATTATAATGACTCGAGTTTTTATTAATTTTAATATTTTTATTTTATAATTTAATATATTTATTCATTTATATTTATACAAATAAATATATACACAATAAAAGAAACGATGAAAGAAGAATAAATACAAAGACTTTTTCTTTTGCATGTCTTTGCCATGTTTTTGTTAGACATTAGGGAAAGAAATGAAGGCTGAAGTACAAAGAATTCTACATCGAAAAGATAAAGCAAAAGCAAATGGAATATATAGGTTAAGAGTGGCTCTAAAATAAACAAAGAAGTTGGGCTTGCATGTTAAGTGGCTCAACATGTTAAGTTGCTTGGGGCCAGCACCAAGGAGAAGAGGATGGCCGGCCCAAATAAGGCCAACATTCTTCATGTTGAGAGTTAACAGCATCCCAAAACGACGACGTTTTTAACCAAAACGCCAAAAATAAAAGCTTAATAACCCGTTAAACCTGAAAAAAGGGGTCCGAGTCACCCGATTTCCCGGATATCCGGTCGGGTTACCGGATTTGGTCCATTTAACCGATTCCCAATTTTCCAATTGAACCATCCGGTCCGATCCGAATTTCAAAACATTGTATAAAACCAATGAATTGATTTCAATGAAGTTGTGACATTGGCAAAGGTATGGTCAAATCCTAATAATAACCTACAACTTTACCAGGCAACATCCTTATAATCCTCAACTGACCATATGCACCCAACAAAGGCTAAGCAATATGCACATGCAATGGGTAGCAATTTCTATTGAAATTTTCGTTTGCACATATTATACAATAACACATATTAGATATATATGTTATACTCGTTATTCTCTATTAATCCAAGTATATATTGGCTTACAAATTCTCTCCAAAATGAGGAAAATGAATTCTTACAATATTTGAGATACCAGAATTTGGATTCAAGATATTGAAAATGCAAACAGAAAAGACCAGAAAGAAGGGGAAAGGAAAAAAGAATGGTATGGACCATAAAAGTATGAGACCCAAGAATTTAAAGCACAAAGAAATCTAATAAATATGTTTGATTTTGATGGCAGAATCATAATATCCAGTTACTATTGGACCAAAAGAAAAGTTTTTTGCCTATCTAGGTTTCCTCACAGTTAAGGACTGACTAATTGGTACATGGAATTTGTACTTAGTGTCCGAATTGACTTTATGCATGTGTATTAGCTTTTTTCTATTCAAATCACTATATTGCATTGCAGCCAAATGATACCCACCCGTTGTGCCTAACCCAGGTAACAAGTGACAGGTTTGAAAGTGTGTATGGTTAAGGCCTTCGAAAATCTTTGTTCTTCTTCCTCCTCATCTTTGCCCCTCAGTTTAGACTATCACGATCATTTTAAATGAGCATACCTTGTTTATTACGATTATTTCAATGAGCATACTTTGTTTAATATCTGTTTATAACCTTTAAACACCCTTTTGACTTTAGCTTTTTCTCCATCAAATACTGACTCTTGCAGCCAATAACTCTTAACCCAACCCGTGTTACCATCTCAAGTAAAAGTCAACATCCAAAAATGTAGCATGCCCTATTTTGAGCCAACCCACATCCTCTCTTTATTTCTTTACAAACCTTAAAATCACAACTTTTTCTGAAACTTTAACCACTTTTAACTGATATTTGATTGTATTTCAGATACCACTTTCATGGTTTCCGTATACCATAAAAAAGTTGGAAATCATGACAGAATTGAGCTAAAGCTCACTTGCATGGTCCAAAACCTAAATGTTTGGAGAGTCAAATTTTGCAAAATTGCATCCTTATAACTATTACTACGGGTGCCTCCAGTGCCTGAGGCTTCTTACTATGTAATCGTTAGAGGAGGGTCGGCAATCCTTATTACTATTAATCATTGTTATTTCCATTAACAGTGCTGCATTTAGGCTTTGCAAAACTCAAGATATGAAAACATTAAAACATTATCTTACCAACAGAACAGCATTTTAATTCCAAAACTCAAGTAAGAAGTGAAAGCACAGAACAGCTTTATAATTCCCAAAGTTCAATTTCATTCCTTAAGTTGAGTTTTAGAAAAAGGAACTGATAATGCTGAACAAAATAAGCATCGAACAATTATGTGGATGTGGTCAATTTACAATGTTCTCATCGAATACCATAGCTAATGAGCAACTGAATCACTAAAAGTGACCTCAGCATTTTGCAATAAGAATAGAGAAATGTCCTATTAAGGTACAAGGTGTCTCACAAAGCCACCTCAAAATCAAGGTTATCAGATTTGTGGTACAATCGGGTAGCGAAACGTGGTATGGGAATGCAGGACGCACAAAGAAAAAATATGAGAAGAGAGGATATACTTCTTTGGATCGTTATTTTGGAACGAAATTCGTTCAGAATTTTTATTCAGGAAGTCTTGGTTTAAATTGTTTAAATATGATATATATATATATATGAATAAGGTTTAATGGATAAATTTATCCTTAATTTTTCATCATTAAATAAGATTTAATAATCCTTAATTTTTCTTTATTAAAAAAATTATTCTTAAAATTTTTTAAATAATATCATACCTAAAAATATATCTTTCAATAATTTTACATTAATCATTGTTTTTTTTAAATAATAATGATTTATTAAATAGAAATATTTATAATTATAAGGAATTTGTTTCTAAAATTTAATTTTAATTTTTTATTTTTGATGACCCCTTCAAAATTTTAAAGTACGCAAAATAATAATTTAATTTTTACATTTTTTTTAATTCTTAATTTACCATTTTAAAGGGAAAAAAAAGAAAAAAATTAATAATAAATTTTTATTTATTTTTACTTAAGAGTTTTTAATCAATTAATTATTCATTTATTTTAATATGTATATATAATAATAATAACAATAATAATAATAATAAGGGATAAGTATAAAAAAAATACCATATGTTTCACACCGTTTTCATTTTAGGGTCTGTGAATTTTTTTTTTGACAAAATAGAATCTGGAGTTGCAGCCGTTAACAATTTGAGATTCATAACCCTGACGTCTTTAATCTAGGATGACGTGGTGCTCATGTGGCGTTGGCATATCATAAATATATCCCAGTTTTTATTTTTTAATAATAAATAGGTAATTAACAAAATTAAAGAAAGAAAATTATCACCCACTTATAAATGATGAACAAAATGGTAAATTTATAATTTACCATCTGATCTCCAATTACTAATTAAACATACCAAATTTACGAAAATGTCATCATCTTCTTCAGCAAATCTAAACACCATTTCATCTATTTTATTTTTTATTCGCAATTCGATATTTCAATTTTTTGTTTTCTACACAATTCTGGACTAGATTTGAATTTCCATTATAAAGAGTGAATAGTTATTTACTTATTTTACATGAAAATGATTTGATTTCATTAATTAAATATTATTGACACTAAGATCTTCCATCATCTTTAACTCCTGCCACTGAATATAAGTAAAACTATCAAACCAGACAACCAACAAGAAACAAGGTACCAGAAAAGAACCCAGAATAATCGACTAACCAGAGTAATCGCAAAGCCAGAAAAGAATATCAACAGAAAAAGAAACCAATCCCAGAAAAGAACAAGCAAAACAAGCAGAAAATCGATTAAGCCAGAACAAGCAGAAAACTTCAAAATCGATTTTTAAATTGCAAATATCAGGATCCATTTTGTCAAAAAAAAAAATTTCACATACCCCAAAGTGAAAACAGTCCAAACCACATGATACTTTTTTTGTACTTATCCCTAATAATAATAACAATTAAGAAGTAGAAGGAGAAAGAACCAAAAGGCAGCATTTTTGGAATCAAGAGATTAAAAAGCCAAAACCAAAATGACGGCGTTTCGTCGTGTTGGAGACAATTAAAAAAGAAAAAAAAAAGGAACCAACAGTGTTTTGGGAAAGAAGAAAACCCTAAGCAAGGAAGGGTATTTATGTCTGCTCCTTCCTCCTTAGTCTTGAACTATATATATATATATATATATAGACCTAGCAATAGAGGGAAGAGAAGGGAGCCGGCTTCCAGAAAAAGAGAGAGAGAGAGAGAGAGAGAGAGAGAACAAAAAAGAAAAGAAAGGAAAGGAAAGGAAAGAAAGAAAGAAAGAAAGAAAAAAAAAAAAGAAGATAAAGAGAATAGAAGAGAAAAGAAAAGAAAAGAAAGAAATAGACAGGAAAATGGAAGAAAAAATGGGGACGATGGCTGTGGTGATTTGGTTCCCGTTTCCAAGCGAATTGGGACAAAAATGACTCGCAAATTGGGACATGCGTCCAAGAATATAGTGACAAGGGGGTTCCGTGAATTAAGTAATCCTGCTCAAAATAGTCAAGCTTGTCGTAGGCTTACAGGAATTTAAAAATAGATTTTGAAGTTAAACAAGACACCAAGTCAATTATAAAAATTGTTCATGACATAGTAAGATAGTGTATTATTGATATCGCAACTTAAATTGGAAGGGTTACTTGAATCACTAAACGGTAAAATGATGCAATGCATAAAATGCAAAGGGGAGGCATATTTGTCAAGTAAGCATGCTAATTAAGATCAAATATCTTACTTTAACCATTGCTATATGCTCTATCCCATCCAGCAATGATCTGTAACAATAGGCTTTGAATGGCCCCCACATTGTGGGTATTAGAGCAGCAGCAGCCAGCTCCACCAATCTATCTCTTTTCCTCCTATATCTGTCAATCATATAAACATTATTGATATAAGTATTAATTTTATTAACTCAAAATGACAGGAAAATACAACAATTAAAACAGCAATTAGCCTAATATCAATTCTAATAAGCAAAACCTGATGAGTGCCTTCTAAACAAGCTCTTTATCCTAAGAAGTAACTAAAAATATGATGCAAATTATGAGCCCAACCTGAGCCTAATTAAAAATATGACAAATTATAGCAATCATAAGAGAAGGATGGTTCCTTCAGAAGATATACTAATTCACAAGAATATATGTTTTCTGTTTCTCTTTATGCATAATATGCCAAAATACCAAAAATGTTTTTTTTAGACAATTATAGTAAATTTTGCTAACTGATACAACAGGTAAGAATGTTCATCTCAAAATTATTCAGACAAACAAGCAATATGGCAAGAAGTGAGAGCAAGTCCCACAAACCTTGAATACAAAAAGAACGAAATCTGAATATTAACTGATTTACCTGATTAGATCGGCTATTGAAATGATTTTTAAGTTTTCTGCTTGTGCAAATTGGCGAAGCCTTGGTAATCTCGCCATAGAGCCATCATCATCCACAATCTCACATAAAACAGCAGCAGGCTCTAACCCAGCTAGCATTGCCAGATCAGCAGACGCTTCTGTATGTCCAGCTCTTTTTAGAACCCCTCCTTCCCGGTACTTAAGTGGAAAAATATGACCAGGGCGATTGAAATCTTCAGGTTTTGAATCTCTAGAGGCAAGAGCCAATACTGTTGTTGCCCTGTCATGAGCTGAAACACCTGTTGTTGTGCCATGTTTCGCATCCTATATAAACAGAATGCATGATGTCAGACATGAAGTTGATACTAGCTAAAGAAAGTAAGCAATTTCTAAACATGACAAAGAACATATTTCTTAATGGCCTAAAGTTTATTATTATCTGGTAAAGCTCTCATCATTATACAAAATGCTGGAAGATCACTAGGAGATGAAGAGACTTAAGGAAGTGAAGGGCTGGCCTACCAATAGTTTTAAAGCCTAGCTGTTGGACCCAAATGAATAAATCAATAAATAAAGTGAGCATTTGACTTGATCTCTCACTGATATAGATTCTAGGTTTGTAGTTTTAATAATTGACATGATATAAATTACAACATGTCAAAGGAGTAAGTAAAAGAAAATGCTTTGTGTTCCCTCTCTCTCTTCATGAAATAATGCTTCTTCGTTACCAAGATTCTATTCCACGAAGTACAGTTGATTTTATGATCGTGATCACAAAGCAAGCTCCTCATACTTTTCCACTTATTCCATTTGATCCAACGACACTTCCTCTATTCCCAGAATAGCCAAAAATTTTAATGTATATTCCACTTTAGTTTCGCTTAGCTGAAAACTTTTGAATCTAGGACATTCCTCCATAATTCTTACTTTTCATTTATGTATTTATCAATATTATACTGTCAACCACAATGTTTTCTGTTTCCCTGCTATCCTTTAAAAGAAATCTAAACCAATTTGAAACATTCAAATCCAATGCCTTCCTCACATGCTCGAGAATTAAAAATAATGTCATGAAATATGATCAACTAAAGAATCCAGTGTAATGATTTGGTTACTCTATTAGCGACCACCAAAAATGCACATCAAAATTTGCTATCATGGTTGAGACATTCAGAAAACCTATCAATGAGCATGCAACAGTAGTTTACACAAATTCCTTATTATTTTTTTAAGGAGACAAAGCAAGATACCAGATTTATGCATATAATCCTAATGTTACACCATAAATGATGACAAGAAAAATGTCAATGAAATGGTATGTACTTAAACAAGAAAAGATAGAAGGAATAGGTGAAAGTTATATGCTTAAGCATGCTAATTGTGAAGCAGAGCACAGTCAATAGCTGCAATGTATCTATCAACTTCAGATACATGCCTCCTGAAGAAATAAAGATATATACACCTTTTTAAAGAGTTTCAACTCTTTCTATTTTGGAAGAAAATAAATAGCCTTTAAACTTCATCAGAACAAAGTTAGAGCTATATACCACTGATACAGTGAATGCTGTGCAAAGTTTTTCCTCATTCTCCTTCTGCGTTACCATTAGGGGAAGTTTCAACCTCTCCAAATCTTCTCCTTTCATGCTGACACACACTATCCCAGTGCCATGCTTGACAATAAATGCCAGAGCTTCAGGTGTTGCCTTTGATGCTGCCATTATCAGGTCTCCCTCATTTTCTCTGTCTTCATCATCAACAACAATTACTAACTGCAACATAATCCAAATAACTCAACTTAACTCAACATTATCCTGAATCAGCAACATAAAATTCTTCAGGAGAATGTAGTTTCTAAACACAATTGATGTATCCCACAACTAAATATGAAGGAAGATGACTAACCTTGCCTTGACGAATATCTTCAATGGCCTCTGGTATGGAAGCAAATCCATCTGTAGCACGATCCAGGTCATACTCATCATCATTAGGAAAGAAACTAGTTGTAGCAGGAGATATTTCAGCAGAAAGTGTTCCAAAACCTATAGCATCAGGCTGTAACTCAATGCCAAGTGGTTGGTTCAATTTTTCAGTAATGAAGGCATCTGGTCCTGAAACTCTATTTTTATTGGGGTAAGAGAGAAGATCGCCTTCTCCAGATATCAGTGAGGCTCTAGCTCTACCAACGCCATTGAATTTCAAGCACAATTTCCTGGTTGGATTACTAGAGACAAGATCATTATACACAAAATGCAGACCAGTGCAGCTTCTAGAGAAAAAAAAATAGTTAGTTACAAATGATGGTTAAGACCAAAAAAAAAAAAAAGAAATTGAAAAGATTATGCGGAATTACCAAATTTCAATATTAAAATGGCTCTATAGGAACCAAGTTATGACAAAATTTGATAAAAAAACAAAAACAAAAGCAATAGCTTAGACTAATATGTGCCATCACAATGGTTATGAAGAAAATGGAAACCTACCCATGAAAGATAACAAACAAAATATCGTACTCCAAATACAGAGAATGAAAATAAACGAATGGAGCTTATTCTATTTCTATCTACCATTTCTCCAATGTCAGTCTCAAAATTAATAAATACATTTCAAATTTCTTTTAAGAAAAAAAAAATCTCTTCTGCGTTTTTTTCTTACCAACCAAACAACGTAATATGGGTAATTCATATAAGGGCAATTAAACATTGAATTATCAAGAATTTCACCCAAAAAGCCCCCTTATATCAAAACTTCCTGTAACTTGTAAAGATCCTAAATTTCCTAATCCAAAAATTCCAAAAAGGAAAAGAAGATTGAAAGAGAAGCTTACCGTAAATGAGGAGCTAAATAAGATACGTAGAGATGAAGAGAACCCATTTTCTCAATTCTCAAAAACGTTGTTTGTATTGGAAAAAGCCGTTAGCTTTCAGTTCATCATCTTTGTTCGGTACCGCCACCAAGTAAAAAGCGTTTGGGAGATCATCTTTTCGGATTGTGTGTGAGTGGACATTTCTAGTTTCTAGCTTTCTTAACTACCATCTTCCTTCCTTGTACTGCACCGGCGTCGTTTTCATTTTCTTGTAGAATTTATTATTAACCGGTCTAAAATCTAAATGCATGAAAATATAAACTTTTTTAATATAATTTTGATCGAAATTAGATAGGTAAAAGCAGTGGCCGAACAAATAAAAAATATTTGGTGATTAAAATTAATGTGAGAATAAAAAAATAAAAAATTCATTTTTTTCTTAATTTTTTTAATAATTTTATTTGAAAAAAATAATTAATTATATTTTTTATAAAAATACGTTTTTAATTAAATAAATTTTTATTGATGTTTCGTATACCAATTAAAAATTTTAAAAAAATTAATTAAAAAATTAGACTAATTATATAAGAGTATAAAATATATTTTTAATACTTATTTTCCTTATTACTTCTGTGAATAAAAAAAATTGAAATTTCAAGTTGAATTTATTTTAAAATCAAAACTCAATATTTTTATATATGTGAAAACAAGTATTAGCAGTGATCTACAAATAAATAATACATCATAAAATATAACAAAACATCACTTAATTATCATTTTATCTTAAAATTTCCAAAAACAGATGCAAATATGCACATCACTTAACAATTATTATTTTAATTTGTAAGCAATTAACAGCCTGTTTGTAACACATTTTTATAAAAGCTTTTGTATTTGAAACATTAAAAATTCATTTCAATTCTGAATATAATTAATTTAAATTTCATTAAAATATAAGTAAAATTTCTAAATGAAATCCATTCTCTCTTTCCTCTTACTCTCTTTCTCTAACATTTTTTTTCTCTTTATTTTTTACATACTTTTTATTATATTTT
Source organism: Aleurites moluccanus (assembly GCA_948193065.1). NCBI lineage: Eukaryota > Viridiplantae > Streptophyta > Magnoliopsida > Malpighiales > Euphorbiaceae > Aleurites > Aleurites moluccanus. The sequence goes on along the minus strand of CANXYC012967114.1, from coordinate 13,012 downwards.
ATAAATTAAATATTAATTTTAAATATGAAATATAATTTTTTTAATTATTTTATTTAATCTAATTATATTTATTATATTAAAAGTATTTAAGAAAATAAAATGAAAATAATTTAATTGTAAATTTAATCCAAATATAAAATATATGAAATTCAATTGAATTCCATATTTCAAATTTTTTTAAATATGAGAATTCATTTATTTGAAACGGAATGCAATACTCAAATTAATACAATATTATAGTAAAACTAAGATGATTTGAAGTTTCCAAACACTATAGAAAGCCTTGCAAAAACTGAAAAACATAACCTAGCAATTTTAAATTAATGAACCTTTGGATTATAATTCTTTTGTGTTCTAAAGTCGTATTTTGGATGTAAGAGGGAATAGAGTGAGGTTAAAGAATTTGTATATATCCTGCAATCTCCATTGTCACATACTTAAATCCCTATTTGTAGATATATTAGTCCAACCACAAATTCTGCTACGTTAGTGTGCTTGCATTTATACTGTTTTTTCCCCTCTAGTATCATTTATGTCTTTGTTCTCAACATTCTTCAAACTCACCAAAGACTATAATAGGTTAAATGAGATATACATACTCACCAAGAAAATTTTTTGCCTAGATAGAATTTATATGAACTTCTCTTTCATTTCTCTATGCATATATGAAATGAAATTTTTTACTGAAATTAATTTTAGTGAAAAATGTTAATATAAACTACTATTTATAATCTAAAACGTTGGTTCGATGATGTAAAGTTTATGTTAAATTTTTAGTGAAAAACAATTCATAGCGGAAAATCTCTCGTCAGATCAAATTTTTATGGGCGAGCGTCAATCATAAAATATGAGCGGAAATTAATTTCATACCATTTATAATATAAGGACACTTGGTAGGTTTACCAAAAAAAAAAAAAACCCCTATATATACAACTAAAAGATATAAATAAAGGCTGTGAGAATACTGAGTGCTATAGACAAAAAAAATATAAACAAAAGAAATAACTAAAAAACATGAAGTTACTGTTATATGAGGACAAAAAAATGTTATTTTTTATTTCCATGTTCATCGTCCTTAGTAGCAGAGGCGTCGATAATTAAAGAAACTCTGATCTATGCATTGCAACTTAATGTGGAGAAGATACAAATTGAGTCTGATGCTTTAGTAGTTGTTCAAGAGATTACAGACCAGAGACCTTCTTTCACTTGGGAAATTGCTGCTATTGTGCATCATATCAGGCCTCTTCAATGTAATGTAATCAAGCTTGTAATTCTATTTCTCATATTCCGTTGGATTTTGGACACCATGGACTTCCAGTTTGTGCAGGCTTCAGTAACTTGGAGTGTTGGGCTTTTCTCCTTTGTCCAGCAGCAGAGCATAATTGGGCCTTCTTGAAGTCTCGGGCTCATCTCCACAAAAATGCCCTGAGCCAATTTATTTGGATGAGCCATTGACTTACATGTTTTTTTTTTTTGGGAGTTTTACAAAAATATCGAAAAAATAAGAAAATTTTATTTTTACTGTTAATTTTTTTTTTTCAAAAATACTACATATTTAAAATATTTTTTTTTTAAATATCATATATATCTAAAATATATTAAATATATACCAAAAAAGAGGTAAAAGTGAAAAGGAAAAAAAAAAAAAGATAGTAAAAATTAAAAAAATTATATATTTATGTAATTTTTCCTTTCTTTTTTGTTTCTGCCCTATATGGGATTATCCCACCATCAACTTTCCCTCAAATGCAACTGGATTGGATTTCTTTATCTTTTTCAACTCAGTTGTCACTTGCTTATTTGTTTTGACTGTATAACCTTCAATTTGGCTCTTCATCTCTTCACATAGGCCTTCGAGATCTTTCATGCCATGTTAGCTAACTTGTATTCCTTTGAATTGGCTAACTTGTATTCCTTCTCAGTTGCATCAGTTGTTAATTGTTGATGCTTTATTTGTTCCTTCTTATAGGATGGAATCCAAATCGATTAAACCAAATCAAATCGATAAAATTAAATCGAAATTGATGGTTTCATAATTGCATAGTTTAATTTCAGTTTAAAAAATAAAATAAATCGAAAATTCAGTTTAATTTACAATTTAAACATTTTCTAAGTTTCAAATTGAATCAAACTAAAATTATATATATATTATTTTTTACTATTATTATAATTAAATATTTTTAGTTTTAATTTATATACACCCACATATTTTTTTAATTTAATATTAATTTGAAATTTAAAAAAATACCATTTATAAAAATTAATTAAAAATAAATAATAAATAGTTTAATTGTTGAAAAAAAAGATAAATTTAGATGTGTTAATTAATGGAATAGACACATTTTATATTATACATTAAATTATTTTTTAGATTTTTATTGCCGACACTTTTGTTAATATTTTTTCTCTAAATTTATTATAAAATAATGACAGTTTATAAAATATATATATTTGATTTGAAATCTACAAAGCATACGTGATCAAATCCAATTAATAAAACTAAATCGATAGTTTAACTATAATATTAATATGATTTGATTTGAAAATTTTTCAAATAAAAAAAATTAATTTAGTTTAATAAAAACTCTATACATCAAACCAAACCGATGTTACTCCTACCTTATTCTTGAGGAATGAATATTCATTGTTATAAAAAAAAAAAAAAAAAAAAAAAAAAACAAATGTTATTTTAAAAGGTCTATATACCTACATTAGAAAAATAGAACCCTTGCAAGCATTTTATTAATAAAAGTGTGTTAGTAGACTTGTAAAGATTCAAGCCAAGATGTGGGCTCACACTTTAGCCCTAAACAAAGAAAATGGTTCGACTTTCCCCCTGCATGGAAATTGAACCATGGAAATTCACATAAAGTTTTCAAAATTTTATAATGGCCCCTCAAATGTTTCATATTATAAATATAACCCCACTATTATATGTGAATTTTCATTTTTGCTCTCATAAATGATATTGTTGATGAATAATAAAATTAACATACAGAAGAAATTGAAATTTATTGTTGTGATAGGCATAAATTGATTATTTTTTTATTAAAGAAAAATAAGTTGTAACAAAAAAAATTATATAATTACCAATGGATATATTTTAATGATTAACCTAAAAAGGTACTTAAGCAGATGTTGAAAACAAGTTTAGTCCATGATTGAAGCTAGCTTAGAGTAAAGTAGAAAATTACTTGATATGATTACACTGATTAGAAAAAGAGGTGGAGAAAACCAAGTCTTTGGCAAGATTCTCTACTTTCTCATACTTTTCAAATTAGGCTTTAGAGAGCACTCAAAAAAATCAAAAAGCTGCCTACCATTAAGGGGTCTACACTCTCCAAAGCCCTCTCACCTAACCAAATCTTTTCTTTGTTTATTCTTTTTAATTTTGTTTCTTTCATTTCTCCCTGATTTGCATTTGCACCAAAATCCTTGATTCTTTGCACACTTGTTCATATATACATATACAATTATACATAGGCCTCTCTTATGAGCTATTCCATAACAAAAAGACTTCTCTCTTTCCATCTTTTCTTAAAGTTAATTTGCATAATATTTGTATATAATTATGCAAATTAAGTATAATGATCAGGTTAATCTTATTGGTATTCTTTAAAAAAAAAAAAAATGAAACATAAGAGGTATAATTATTAAATTTTTTATTTATTAATACAATTATGATAAAAATTATATTATTGATATCTGAATTTTTTTAAAATATGTTATATTAGTATTTAAATAATTTTTTAGTCTAACAAGTTTTTCAAACAACTTAAGAGAGATAAGAGTTGCAAATCAATACTTCAGTTATTAAAAAATAATTACAAATATTTATATGAAATTATTTTTAAAAGTTGAGAAATTTATTGAAAAAATTTTTTTATCCAAACAACAAAATAATGAATTTTATAAAGTTCAGATATTAATAATATAATTTTTCCTATAATAATTATATTAAAGAATTGAAGAAGAAAAGTTAATTTTAAAAAAGAAAATTAACTCCAAATAATAATTCAACTCAAAATATTTATCTCTCTCTATACATATATATAGTTATTTTCTCTTTTGTTTTTGAGACAAAATTTATTAAATTGTGGATCTACATTCATGAAAAAAAAAATCATGTGTCTGTTTTGTGTCACTTTGGAATCATCTTACTCATAGTTGGTTTTCCATGCCTTCGTTATGGAAATTAGATAGACACATCTCAATAAAGTCCATGTGATGACTCTTTTTATCAACCAATTTGGTTAGCTTTTGTTTTTGGCTAAAATAAGGTCTTTGCTTTGCCATTGATGAGTTCAATCATCAATGGGTAGGTAACTATAATAAAATGTCCCTCTATCATATATATATATATATATACACCCACTAGAGGAACCTACATGCATGTCCTAATAGTCTCCATAAAAATTTCCTTCTCCTTTCTCTTTCAAACTTTGCTACCTGTTCAATCACTCAATTGAGCCTATTCTACACTTTTTTTTTTTTTTTTTTTTTTTGCATAATAAAAATCTATATAATAAAGGGAGCTTTCCATTTTACATAAAAATTCTTCACTTTCCTGTCCATTTAAAATTTAAATTTAAATTTAAATTATTATGCAGAATGATTAACGCATTTAAACTCAAAATTGAGTATTGATATTCATTATTTTGAAAAACTCCCTCAAGGAATTACAAGTCTTCTACTCTTTATATATGTAGAGTTTTTTTTATCTTCGAATGTGCATGATGTAGGCTATTCTACCTCTCCATTTAATAAAAAAAAATTAATTTAAAATAATTCAGCATCTATTAATATTTAAATAATTATACTTATTTAAAAATATAAAATTCGATTTATAGCTTAATAGTTATTAAGCATAGCATATTTTTCATCGAATTATCAATTTAATATTCCATCTACACGATTGAAAAATATTAGAAAAAATTTAAATTACTTTATTGTTTTAATATTTTTTTAGAAAGATTATTATAGAAATATTATTTTAATATTTCTTGATATTATTTCTTAAATTAATGTGTATTATTATTTTTAATATATAATTAAATATTCATAATATTTTCTAAAAAAATAAATTTAAATTTCCCTAATTAATAGACTTTAATTTTCTTCTGAAATATTCTCCTCATTGTTTATAATTATATATAGAAAATGAAAATTTTCAAATTTGAATTATTTTGACAGCTATATATTATGGTAAGAATTTTTATAAATTTAATTAATTATAAAATTATTAAAAGAAAATTAATGACTATTGTTATTCTTATAATTATGTAGCTTATAAATAAGTTTATAAAATAATTTAAATTGCTCAATTTTGTTTTGAATTTGACGTGTGAAAAACTCAAATTAACTCTTTTTCAACTAAAATAAATTGATTTCAAACAAAAAAAGAAACTCGATTACTATGAACAAAATTTTGTTAAATATAAAATAAAATTTGATCATATAAACTAGCAATTAATATGTATTATTAGATAAAAAATATTTAAAATTAAATAATTTTAATGAGTTAAACAGGCTAATCAATAATTTCGAAAATTTAACACAATTAAGGTAGTAGCAGTGTGTTGCCTCATCTGTTGAGTTGTAGGGCCAAATTATAGCTGGCTGCCTGTAAGCAAAAGTTGAAAATCAAACTGTTTATGGCCGACTTGTAAAATTGACTGCCTCTGCCTGCAAGTGTTTAGATTTTAGAATTTTACATATAAATATGGTTAGAAGTCATGAGGCTTGTCTTTGAAATTCATTAAAGGGTTCAATGCATCAAATCTTAAAACCAACAAAATCCTGATTATGTGAAGTGAATCTAGATGGGATGAAATTTAGGAACAGATGTTACTGTAATAACAAATTCTCAAGAATTGAATTTTGATCAATTAAAAAAAAAAAATCTCTTACCGATTAATTTAATTTCTAGATTTTCTTTGGGATTTTTTTGAATGACAAAAGAAATGACAATTTTTAACTCATAACATAAGAAAAGAAAAATAAGAAATGATTAATAAAGAGAAGTTTAAGGAATAAAAAATGAAATTAGTTATTAAGGGTAAAATAATATTATTTAAAAGTTTTTTTTAATAATAAGTAAAGGAAATTTTTTTTCCTCTCAATTTTAAAGGAAAACCAAATATAAGTTTAAGAGAATAATTAATCTCTTAATATTTTTTTTTTGTCTAAATTAATTAAACTCTCAAATATGAGATTTCTTTTTCAAACTTTATTTTCTTTCTTATTCCAAATCTCAAAAATGGTATTATAGATTAATTTTTCATTTTTTACCGTCTAAAACTCTCAAATTAAACCTAAAAAATCAGAAATTTTAGGTAATTAAGTATATAAAAAATGAATTGTTAGGATTTCAATAATTAATTTATTACCTATATATATATATTGATCCATCATATAATGTGAGTTTAATATTTTGTTGAACTGTTTTGTCAAATTATTTTTATCTTATTTAAAGTTTAAAAATTATGATTTTAAAAAAATTATATTTTTAGAAAAAAAAAATTAATTTTTAATTTCAATGTGAATCGTCAATTTTTATCTAGATAAAAAAAAATATTTAATAAATAAATACGAAACCGACCGGTGACACACATTAACAATCTTATCAATTTTTTACTAAAAAAATAATAATAAATTTGGATACAGCAATATGTATATATATATATATATATATAAACTCGTGATTCATTAATTCAAAGTAGGGAAGTCACATTGTTTTAATAATCACTTGACCACAAGATAAGGTGATTGAAAGGAGCATGCCATGCCCCCATGTCTTTTGGGACGAGAAATTAATTAAAATTATATAATATTATTATTAATTAATTGAAAAATTATAGGGAAATTTTGTGGGTTCCTTGAAGGAGTTTATAATGATAAAAAAATAAGAATCTGATGTTTTTGTTATCCATACAAAATGATGAGATGATGAATTCCAAAATTGTTTTGTTTTGTTGGGAAGCCTTTGCATGTAATTAAGAGCCAGTCACACCAATTACTATGCCCCATACTCTTTCACTGCCTCTTTTCTCATTTATCTTTGCCATACCCATTTATAGTACTTTACTACTCTCATTTTTCTCTTCCACTGCTGTAGGCTTCATTATTCAACAAAAGAAAATGTTTATATGTACATATAAAATCTTTTAACATTGATCCAGTTCTTAATTTTTTTTTATATTTTTTTAGGGTTAAATTGTTAAAATTTATTGATTGTAAATTAATTATTACTTTTTTAAAAAAAAATAAGTCAGGATTTTTTTTCTTATCAATTCACCGAGTTCAGTATTGATTTATGAAATCTTCTCCAACTTAATCCTGACTCAACTGAGTCCTATAATTAAAATTTTACCTCAATTATATCTAACTTGATAATAAAATTAATTTGATTTATCCTATATAATATGTGTAATTTAGATTTTTTTAGCATCATCGTTCTTCTAATAAGAAAAAAATCAAGATTGTTGAAATGAAAATCTTTAAAGGGATGTTTGGATTGAGAAGTTTGAAATTCATACTCGAAAATTTCTCAAAATCTATAAAATTAAAATCTAATTTTTTTTATTTCATAAATTTATATAATTTCACTTGTTTACGATAAAAATAAAATTTATAAATTCTAATGACATTTTTATAATAAAAATAAAAATTTATAAAAATTTTCATTCATTAAAATGAAAGATTTTTTAAAATTCCACTTCCTATGTGGTATTTCAAAAATTCTCAAAATGAGAAATGTGGTGAATGATAGATTTTGAATAATTCATAAATTTTCATACTTATTTACTAACTAAACAATGAATTTCAACGAATTTTTTTAAATTTCTCTTTCAAATTTCATCAATTCAAATATAACTTAAAATTATTATAAACTATTTTATTTAAATATATGTTTTCAATTTATGATTTTATGCATGTATATTTTGAGTACTAAATTCTAACATGAGTACACTAATTAATTATTAGCCATTGAAATTCAAAAACATGTGTATGTGCATAAAGTAACTTTTGAGACAATAAATTACTTCTCTTTGGTACATAAATATTTCTAACTAATATCATGATTTAATTACATAACTTTGCATTACAAAACAAACATTTTGAATAAAAAGATTGATGTTTATCTTTATAAGAAGAAACAAACAGCGTAAGCAAGAGAAATAACAATTCTTTTTTGAATTCATAGAAAGTTTAAGAAACAAAAAGCAATATTATAGTTTAAATTCGAGCTCTCTATTATATTATAAGATAGACATCCAAAAATAATAATCATTTTGATCTTTGATTATATAAAGAACACAAGAAGTCGTATGTGTTTGATGAGTTGAGAGCTTATATATAGTAGTGGTTTTATTATGCAGGGGTCCATCTTCACATGATAGTTGAAGGACAAAGTTTCTCTTATCTTTGATACAAGGCTATTCAATTTTTGACACTTTTTGGGAGAAACTGCAACAATTCCACATGCACACAACTCATCACTTCCCTTTTCTGTGGGGTTATATGTTTTCATGTTTATATGCTTATTCTTGAGAACCCTTTAACCCAACTCACACTTGTGTTGTCAAATTTAAACAAGAAAAATTAAGGTGGGTCCTATTACAGCTATAATCCCACTTTACCTTTGCTTATCACATATTAGGAAAATTTTGCTTATCTAGGTGCGACTTAGAAAAATTAATGTTTGCCCTAATGGTAAGATTAAAATTGAGATGCACACTAAATTATAATTTAATTATAAATGTATGTATATATAATTTGAAAATAGATTCATATTCGATTTTTTCTTTGTAATATTTAAAAAAAAATTGAGACCCTCATAGTTGTTTTAGGTTTCAAGATTGATTTCTGTTAATTTTGAATTAAAATTATATATAATATTTTTAAAAAAAAAATACCACTGAAAAGGAGAATACTATTTGAAATTGACAAAATGCACGAACTCATTGCAATGACATAAAGTTTATGAGTTCTTGATCACCGCAAGAATTACACTAAATTTTCTAAATTCTTACACAACTTAATAGACACGAAATTTATTTCTAATCTTAGCCATTTAATCCGCGCTTTATTCAATATTATTATATTGAAAATATTTTTTAAGATCTAAATTTAAATTTATAATATTCAAATATAAACAAACACATGAATATATATATATATATATAAAGATGAAGTAAAAAAATTAGAGTTTATAATTCAAAATGGATGATAAAATACTAAAATTTCAATTCCAATCAAACTAATAGGATGACTTTTAGGCCAATAAATTACTCCTTGACCTTGAATTTCATATTGTTAATTATATGAAAAAACAATTGATCTATTCAATACGAAAAAACAATTGTTCATTAGCATATATTAATCCTGTTTTTAGAAATGGGTTCATTAGCATATATATATGTAAAAATTACTCAAAACTTCAATGGATCACATTTGTAAAACATTCAAATTTGATTAAACTTTAGTTCTTGAGAATCAAAATAATTATTTTTGCAATAAATTTTAATAATTTATTTGATTTTTTTTAGTTATATTTTGTTCTTTTTTCCTTCATTTTGGGGCCATATTGCTTGGGCCTAGCTAGCTAACTTTATATAGCTCAATTGGCTTCACTTAAAATGCTAAATGGCACAACTCAATCATTTTATTTGATTAAGTGCATCTATTGCTAAATAAGTGCAAATAATTTTCCAAAATACAAAGAGAGAATGTTCTATTTTAGTTAATAATAAAAGAAATGGAAAAAAAATTAAAAGATACTATACAATCATGCATGTTATGTGTTTTTTTTGTTTCTTGTCAACAACTTAGTGAAAAGAGTAGAGAGAAATGGATTTCACAAAAAAGGAGAAGAAATCAAGAAGATATTTTATTTTTATTATTATTATTGCCTTCATCTCCTTGGAAAAGAAAATATAAATTAAAAAATAAATTAAACTAAATGAGTTAAAAAAAAATAATGATAAATATAATGTATTTCACACCACCATGTTTGTACCCTACATTCAAATTTTTTATTTGATTCAAATTTCTTTTCTCATTTTCTCAATGCAATTATTATTATTATTTTTTTAGAAAAATTATTATTTAATTTTAATTATATTAAATTCTAAAACAAAATATTAATATGTCCTAGTAAAATATATGACTTAAATATCAATTTAGCCCCTAAACTTTTAATAAAGTCTCAAATTAACCTTTGCGATATTTTTTGGCCATAATTCATACACGAGATTTTAAATAAAAATCAATTTTATCCTCTTTTTATACAAAACTAGTGTGTTTACCACCTCTAAAAAAAAATTGAAGTGATTGTAATAAATTATTATTTTATAAATTAGCTGATTGTTTAGAGATATATTTATACATTAGCATTCTTCGTAACCTTGATTTTAAAGGGTATTTTAGTTATTATAGAAAAATAATTATATTTAAGGGTTAATTACTTTGAGATTCTATATTTTGGCTAATTATACTAAAAAGTCTTTATATTTTTAAAATTATATTAAAAAGTCTTTGTATTTTGGCTCTGTTAAAATTCGAGATCTTTCAGTTAGAAAATCCGTTAAATTTATGTAAAAAGTCTAAAATACCCATCACTTTTAATTTAATTTTCATTCAATGCCATTACTCTCAACCTAACCATAGTTACCACAAACTAAGAAAAAAAGATCCATCAAATTAGTCATGGAATATTTGATATATTCATAGAAAATAATATATATATATATTTAAAAAAAAAAATCAACATGATTATAGAACCAGAAAATGAGATCCGCAATAACACCACTAGCAAATCTAATTTGCCTTTTCAATTACTAGGAAAAAAAATAAGAATTACAAAATCATCAATATCAATATCAAAATCTTGATGAAGATCAACCCAATTCTTCTTCTATTCCTCCTCCTAAAATCCCTCCTCTTAAACGCACCTCCACCAAAGACCGCCACACATAAGTCAAAGGTCGTGGTCGTCGGATCCGTATGCCTGCCACTTGTGCCGCCATAATTTTTCAACTCACTCATAAACTCAACCACAAATCTAACGGTGAAACCGTTGAATGGCTTTTATAACCAGTTGTCATTGTTGCCACTGGTACTAGTTCTATTCCCACCAATGTTAATTCTCTTAATATATCTCTCCGTAGCTCTGGTTCATCCATCTCTGCCTCTCACCATCTATGAAATACCTATTTCAATCATAATTTTACCGCCCATCACCACCAAGTTCTATGACCTAGGAATGAATGGGAAATGAATATAGTCGTCGTCGATGAAGCATCCACTGTGGTGGCAGCTTCACAAAGAAAGATTTTGTTTCAATTACACCTTGTCTATTGATTTCATTTCGATTTTTCACTACTGCTTGTTGATTAACACCGTTGCCTCCATTTTGTTTTGATCGCCTCTTTTCCTCAATGATCGATGTTGATTTAATGAGTCACCATTGCCTTTTTTCGTTTCGCTCGTTATTCATTCAACGATTCACTTCTGCTCCTCTCCTTTATCACGAATTTGATTTTGGAAGTATTGATTAGAAAAACATTGTGTGTGTGATTAAGAAGAGTGTTTGTGTTTGAAGGAGAAGTAAAGACAAGGGATTGAGATTTTTGGGTTGAATTAGGGTTTGATTAAGTTGGTTGTTGGAGAAGAAAGGGAAGGGTAATTTGGATATTTAAATAAATATTTTAATAAAAATTTGACTTTTTAGGATTTGACTAATGGAAAAAATAGAAAAAATAGATGAAAAGACGTCGTAGTCTAATGGAACCAAAATGCAGAGACTTTTTAGTATAATTTTGAAAATATATGGACTTTTTAGTATAATTGGCCAAAATGCAGGAATCTCATAGTAATTAACTCTATATTTAATTAGTAATGTAATTTAAATTTGTAGATCAAATTACTATTTGATTATAGAAATAAAAAAAAAAAAAAAAAATCTGAAGTTTAGATTAAATAAAAAAAAAAAAGGGGGGTCTTTTGACTTTTCTATGTTTAAGTTGAAGCAATATATAGTAGTTTTGAATTGCAGAGCAATTACACAGTCGACCATAAGAAATTAGTTTATAGCAATAAATTAATTTATCACAATAAAAGTTATTTTTATTATAATATATTTTTTTGTGACGAATTTAATTTTTCATGAATTTGTCACAACAAACTTGTCATATTAAATTCGTTATGACAAAATAAAATTTTCTCACGGTAAAATAGAACATATTATGACAAAATAACTTTGTGACATAAACTAATTTATTATGATAAATTATTTATTAAAATAAAAAAAAAATATTTTGTCACAAAAGCTATCATTCTTCACAGTATAATAAATTTTATAGTGACAAAACAAGAAAATGTAACAAAGTAAATTTGTCGAAAACTTAATGTTATGATAAAATACTAATAATGAATAAATTATATTTGTGAAAAATAATTTAATTTTGTCACTTTTATATTAGTGTGAGAAACTTATTTTTATTATAGTAAACTACAACGACAAATGATCCATATTTTATAACAAATTTATTAATACATATATTTTAGATTATAATTTTAATTATTATTTTATCATAATAATTTAATTATTAATAATAAAAAATAATAAAAAGAAAGATTTTGAATAAGAAATATATCATTCTTTTTAAATATTCTAATTACTTTAGTACTTATATTCTATTTTTTACATAGAATGATAAAACAAAAAAAAAAAAAAGAAGAAAGAAATTTTATGTGGTAATTATAGTTTTATTGATAGGAATGACAATTATATTTGAGCCATCCTGGCTTATTTAAATGAGGCGGATATTAATAAATGGGGTGGGACGATTTTTTTTTTTTTTAATTTATGGGGGGTTCGAATAATAGTAATACCCGCCCTAAACTCGACTTGACTATATAAAATAGTAATATTTTATTTATATTTTTAAATTTATAATAATTTTTTATGTGAAATATAAATTTTATTATATGAATATTTAAATATATA
>CANXYC012966734.1:0-26703 GCA_948193065.1 Aleurites moluccanus | reverse complement strand
TATATATATATATATATATTCATTTATTTACTTATTTTATGTAAATAACCTAAATAATCAAATAACCGAACCAAAATATGTTAGTTCAACTTGAATAACTTGTTTTCTATTTCAGTTCAGTTCGGTTTAATTATTTCGATTTTCAAAAGAAAATCAAAATATCCAAACCGAACCTAATCAATTTTAACATATCAATATTTTTGGTATTGAGTGACCAAAAAATTAAAAAAATAATAATAAAAAAAAGAAATAAAGCGGTAAGCAATCGGTCGGTTCAGTTTGAAGTGAATCGAACTGAAACTCCCAAAATCAAACTAAAATAAAAACCAAAATTTCAAAAAAAATTAATCGAACTGAATAAAAAAATTATTCAGTTTCTTTTTGATGAAAACCAAACTTAATAAAAAAACAAAATTTTAAAAAATTAATTGAATCAAACTGAACTTTGAAAATTTGAATTGAACCAACCGATCCAAGTTGGTTCAGTTCAATTTAGTTTTATTTTTTTTTTTAATTTGATTTGATTTTCTTATCAGATGTTGATGTGGCAAAAAAAAAAAAAAAAATTACATAAGTTCCGGCACCAGAGCTCTAACCAAATCTCGATTTAGTACTAAATTTGTCGAAAATTAAAAATATATGTATAAAATTACTAAAATTTTTAGTTTGTGATAAAATTGTAATTTCTTAAATAGTTGGTATTTTTTTTAATTAACTCTTAAAATAAAATACATCAATGCATAAAATAAAATGATTTGTATATTATATTGGGTCTTTTCACTAATATGCATTTTTGGTTGGATTCACATTTTTTTAATATAGTATTATAGCTAATTATGCAATTTTTAATTTAATCATTTAGAGTTTTGGTGTTGGAGTTGATGTGACAGGTCGATGTGATATTTATTATTATTATTTTTGTACATTAACATTTAACTAAAAAATTAAGTTGAATCAATCAAATTGAATTGAATTGATCTAATTTGAATCGATTGATTCGATTTAAATTTTTAAACTTCAGTTCTGTAAGATTAATTTTTTTGAAATTTTGATTTTTTTATTCAGTTTGATTTTCTATAAAAAAAACCGAGTAAACCAAACCAATATATAGTTCAGTTCGGTTTAGTTATTTCGATCTTCAAAAGAAAATCGAAATATTCAAACCGAACCTAATCAATTTTAACATATCAATATTTTTGGAATTGAATGACAAAAAATTAAAAATAATAATAATAAAAAAAAGAAATAAAGGGTAAGCAATCGGTCGGTTCAGTTTAAAGAGAAGCAATCGGTCGGTTCAGTTGAAAGAGAACCGAAGCGAAACTTCTAAAATCAAACCGAAATAAAAACCAAAATTTCAAAAATATTAATCGAACCGAATACAAAAAATTATTCAATTTCTTTTTTATGAAAACCAAACTTAATAAAAAAATCAAAATTTCAAAAAAATTAATCGAACCAAACTACAGTTTGAAAATTTGAATCGAATCAATTGATTCAGTTCAGTTCAATTTGATTTTATTGGTTTGATTTGATTTCCTTGTAAGATGTTGATGTGACAAAAATAATAATAAAAAAATATTATATCAACTCCGGCGCCGGAGCTCTAACTGAATTCCAGTTTAGTATTAAATTTGTCAAAAATTAAAAGTATATATATAAAATTTTTAAAATTTTTAGTTTGTAATAAAATTATAATTTCTTGAATAACTGGTGATTTTTTTTTTTTTGGTAATTAACCCTGAAAATAAAATACATCAATGCATAAATTAAAGTGAGTTGTGTATTATATTGGATCTTTCCACTAATATCAATTTTTGGTTGGATTCACATTTTTTAATATAGTATCACAACTAATTATGCAATTTCTATTTTGATCATTCTAACCTTATTCTGTTTCACAATCTTATTTCGGTGTATATATATATTTTATATATTTGTGTTAAGAATACAATGAATATTACTATGTAGGGTTAACATAGAAATAGGCTCTCATCCTCCAATAGCTAATTATATATAGGGGTGAATAAATAGTCGGTTTGATTTGAATCAAATTGAACTTCTCAAAAATCAAATAAACTGAAATCATTATTTTTTGAAATTGAACCGAATCAAATTAAATTTTTTTTAGATCAAATCGAATAGAACCAATATATTTTGATTTGATTATTCAGTTTTTTCGGTTTTTAAATAAAATAAATATAAAATTATTAAAAATATATTTTTTAAATAAATATATATTTATATATAAATATAATATATATATTTATCTATTTCGGTCGGTTCAATTATTTCAATTTTCTTTTGAAGAAAACTGAATTAACCAAAAATTTTTAAAAAATTAATCGAACTAAATTGAATTTTGAGTTAAATCAAACCAAACTGATAAAATTATATTTGATTCGGTTCAATTTTTTATTTTTTCAATTTTTGCTCACCCCTAGCCATATATGTTATAAAATGACCTAAAATTGCATTTACATTTCTCGGTCGAAACTTAAATTTGAGTTTTATTTATTTTTTAAATAAAAGTATAACCATTATATTAAATATGACCGCACATTTAATGTAATGTTTATATTAATCAATTAAAAATTTCCTTATTACCCATAACTTCAACTCAAGTTAATTGAAAATTTAATAAGACATTGTGTATGATGTATTCTGATATTTTCATATATATATATATATATATATATATATATGATTTTATACATTAATTGATGTATGTTTAGCTTATTTTTTGGCAAAATCAATACCAATATCATCAATTTACTCATTTCATATTCTAAATAAATTTTATAGAAAATGCAAGATTTTTAAGAAATTTGAAGCAAGAATCAATTCAATCGGAGAAATATAAGATTGTGCCTAAAAAGAATATAAGTTGGTGCTAAAATATTTGCTTCTAGATGCCAAGTAGAAGGAGCACAAGCTAGTGCGATCTTGAAGCAGAAGCTTGTGCCTAAATTTCATCACCAAGTACCTTTCCTGATTGAGCACAAGCTTAAGCCCATCGTGCTATAACTATATAAAACTTCAAAATTTTGTATTCGAACCTTCAAAAACTCATATAAATAGAATATTTTCTCTAAAATTGGGGTAGAGAAAAGTAGAAAAAAATGTGGAGAGTAGATTAAAGTAGAAAAATTTTTCTTATTTGAAATATTATCTCATTATTGGATATAAGATACTTTTCTCAACATACTTTTTTTAAGAACAATCGGATTTAACCATTAACTTTATAACAATTATATATATGTTATGCTAAATTTAGATATGGACAAATATGTATTTCTTGGCCTTGTACCATGAACAAAGCTAGCCTAGGGTAACTCTTTTTATTATTAGACAAGCACACTTGGAGGAAGTTGTAACATTAAATTATCATTAGATAGACTAATTAGTCCAAGTGGTTGGTGATTGGACAATTGCTGTCCAACTTGTCTTTCTCTAGGCCTATAATTGGTGGCATGGCATCTATTTGCCAAATTGGCATGCTCTTGGATTCTCTCACACACATTGGGTGGTGATAGTTACAAAGGTTCGAATTAGCTAGCACCAAAGAACATTATACTATTATTATATACATCTTTTTATCTTTTATCCAAAATGAATGTTATAGGATTGGAACATAAAGAGAGTTTTTCCTCTTGAAGCAATCGCCTTAGAACAGAAAAAGGTAACAAAGCCCCCTTTGATGCTCTCCTAGTCTGCCGCATTAAGGGCCAATAGGCAGTGACCTATATACCAAGTCTTTTTATCTTGTTTTTGTTTATATAGATGATGGAATGGATTATGTGATGCTGAATTATGAAAAAAATATTAGGTTACATACGTATTAATTAATGTGATATATAATTTGTTAATTAAAATTAAAAAAAAATTAATATATTAATTATAATATATACCCCGCTTGATTTAGCGCCAGTGTAATATTATTTTTGTAAAAAATTGATAAAGAAATTTTTATGGACTAATAAATAATTACTTATACTTCTGATTTTTATCCTTAGCAACACATCCAAATGGAGAACTTATTTTCTATATTAAGATTCTGTTTGTTTGGTAAAAAAATATTTTCATGTAAAATATATATTTTTATTTTATTGACATTTAAAGTATTCTAAAAAATTAGTTAACAAAAATATTCTTTGTTGAATGTAACTAAGTAATTTTTTAAGAAAATGACTTTCTTTTTTCTTTATTTTGAAATAGGAAGTTATTTTTTAAGTTTTGATAAACTTATTATTATTACAAAAAAAATTACATAAATATATATTTATTAATTTATCGATTATCAAAATCACTATCAATGACTAACAACAAATCATTAATCATCGACAACCACTAACGATTATCTTTGGTTACTGATAACCATTATAATTTTATCACTTTTATTTATTGTTTTTCTCATTTTAACAATAAAATTTTAATGTATGATTTTTTTAAAGTTTAAACATGTTTACAGTCTTATGAATTAAAATTTTTAATTTTTTAATTAATTTTTAATCTTATTAACAAAAAATTTTCCTTTTGAAAAATATTATTTTCTTTGAAAATATTTTTTAGATACGTGTTATTTTCTATAAAACAAAATAGAGCTTAAATTTAGTGAGAATGGATTTAATTGTCTTTCTATTTCATTTTTCTTTAATTTTTCACTTAATACTATATATATTTTTGTTTGATAAATTTAACTTTAACTAAAATTTAAGCTCAAGACTTCTCAACCCTAAAACTAACTTGAATATCACAAAATTGAAAGCTAATTTTTAATTTCATAAATTTGCTTTTTTTTTTCTAAGGTTTTAGAGAAAAGCTCCTTATTCTCTCCAGAAATTTTTTTCTCTTTCGCAATTTTCATAGGCCATCGTAGGTCTATTTAGGCTAATGGTGAACCATTTTCTTTTATTTTGTTCTACTTTTAATTTTATTATTCAATGATGTTCAGATTTATTCTTATTTTGTATAGACTTAATTTTTTTTTGAATGTTTATTCCCCTTTTAATAGTTTGTTTATTTGTTTTTTTTTATTGGATTTTTTTATTGATTTATTACTTGATCAATAGTTCAATCATAATTGTAAATCTTATTTTTTATATTAAATTTACAATTATAGATGTCCATATAGAATTCGTAGAAATATTATTAGAAGAGTTAAAAAGTAGCTATTATTTATTGCCTGAGTATAATCCAATCTTTCAAGTCGAAATTGTTGCTGTCATATTTATATTGTTGATTTGTTTTGATATTAATTTTGAGAAAGTAAGATATGATAACGTATTATAATCCTATATTATTATATTTTACCAATTAATAAATATTTAATTTAATAAAAAAATTATTGTGTCCCTACCTAATTTCTAATTAATAAAGTGAAACTCTCTATATTTTTATTTCTATTTGTTAGTAATGTTTGGAGTTTATATAATATTGGGTGAGCTAACTTTAAAAGTCAGCTTATTAAGGTTTAAGAGTCTAATTATGTATATTCATTTAACATCTCATATTTAGTACATATGAGATTCTATATTTTAACATTTTTCTTAAGTGACAATTGATTCAATAAAATTTTTTATTAAACTTATTTGATACTTGCAAATTTATAATGAAAGCTGATTGACAACTGAAAGTCCAATACAGGCAAAAAAATAAATATGAAAATCCTTCACCGAACAAAATATAATTGAATGAAATTTACCTTGGGGCAAAATTAAAAACTCAATTTGGATGAATAAACAAATTTTTAAAAGTTTAATATGGACCGAAATACAATTGAAAGAAACTCACCATGAAGTAACAATTGAACCCGTAATATACCGAAAATTAAAATTTTAGTCCGAACTATAAATGAACATGGATAGGTGTATGAATTATTTTTCCACTTTGATATCACATTAAATATTGAAAGTTTATATAGTATTGTGAGTGCTAGTCTCAAAAGCTAACTTATTATATTTTAGCACTATTATTATTATGAGGTTGTTTAATTAGGTTAACTTTTGAGAGTTAATTGATTGATGTTTAATTCTTGATAATTAGGTCGTCTATTTGATTAAATAAGGTAAACAACTATTAATAGTTAGATGCTCTAATAAATAAAATTTTAAAAACTTTATTTTATTATTTTTATATTTAATTGAATTTTATATTATATTTAGACCATATTATTCATATTAAAAAATATTATTAACAGAAGTATGTTTTCGAAATTAAATTTTTATAAAGATAACTTTATTATTAATTTTTTAAAACATAACAAATAATGATTAAATTATTACTTATAATTTTTTTAAAAATATTATATTCACATTTTGAAATAAAACAAACCATTTATATTAAACAGAAAATTAATTATCATTTTAATTAATATTTATTTAAACATTCTTTAAAATAAAAAATAATATATGATATATGTGTGTATAAAAATGATATACTTGACATTCATTTAACATACTTTAACATTCGTAATTAAATTGAACCCATTTTCAATGTTTAATAATTTTGGGCCCAGTCCACCATTGAAAGTTTGTTGAAACTCCCGCTCGAATTCAAAAACCAAATCAGTACTTGAGTAGATGTATCGCCAAGACAGAGAGAGAGAGAGAGATGGGAGAAACGGATCTCAACGAGGAAGAGAGGCAACTGATGAAGAAAATCGCTAAAATATTCGACGAATCTAAGGCTTCAAACGCTGTACACATTTGAAAACTAAAAGAACTCTCTAATCTCCGGTCAAAATCTCCATCCCAGCCCCAATTCACCGCTGCCTTCTCCAAAACCCTAGCGCCTCTTTTCCATATCCAGCGTTGCACTACCTCCGCTGAGCGTATCATTCGCTTTATCTCGGTGTTCGCCAGTA
The DNA here is from genome assembly GCA_948193065.1 of Aleurites moluccanus. Classification (NCBI taxonomy): domain Eukaryota; kingdom Viridiplantae; phylum Streptophyta; class Magnoliopsida; order Malpighiales; family Euphorbiaceae; genus Aleurites; species Aleurites moluccanus. The sequence continues at coordinate 19,838 of CANXYC012966734.1, read as the reverse complement.
CTCGTGACCCCAATAGTGTCTCTGCTTGAGATGAGTTTCTGAAGGAATTTTTGAAGTTTTTACTAGTTGCTGCCGTGGCTGCTAACAAGACAGCAAGATTTAGGGCTTGTCAGATAATATCCGAGGTACGTTATTTTTGAATTTTCCATTTAACTGAGGGTTTCCATCTTGATTATTTTTCTTAATTAGCATTGCTCTAGTTAATTTGCATTTTACATTTCCCTTTTAATGGTATCTGTAATAAGGTTTTTGATTATATAAAAAATTATGCATTCGTTTTGTAAGAAACTGCTATTTTTTTTACCTTTTTCCTTTTTACTTTCTTTCAATTGATATCATTCTTGCTTCTGTAGATCATAATGAGGCTGCCTGATGATGCAGAAGTAAGCAACGATCTTTGTGATGAGGTTATAGAATGCATGAAATCACCGGTTGGGGACAAGGTTCCTGTTATCCGTACATTTGCAATTAGAGCACTTTCCCGCTTTGTAAATGATACCGAGAACAGTGACGTTCTTGATTTATTTCTTGAGGTGCTTCCTTTAGAGCAGAATGCGGTGAGTGTACCCTTTGGTTTCAGTTGAATCCAATTTTTCTTGGTGCTAATTTTTTTTAGACTGAAATTTTAACTATATTTCTATAGTGTTTATTTAGAAAGTGAACATTTAGAAAGCTTATTTGTTAAACAAAGTGTTTATGCGTGAAAACAATGCAATATGAGTGCAATATGACATTTAGTGGTCTCATCATTCTCAGAATACATGGGCTTTCTTAAGCATTTCCAATGTACTAAACTATTGCAAAAAAGTATTATAGTGTGGATGTACTGATTTCAACATGTGATGAAATTAGTACTTGCTCTATCTGCACTTGTTATGACTCTCAGAGGTGGCTATATTCATTTACTTCTAAAGTGTGCGAGGAAGGAAAATTTCTCTCTTTTTTATTTGAAAATGGAAGATATTAGTTCATTTACTAGGCGAACAAAAAATCATAAACTTTCTCTCATATGAAATTGAAAGTACTGATTATTTAAAACAATAAATGCATAATTAGCCATTATGAACCGTGTCTCAGTGTCTTGATTTTGTTTTGATCTTCCATGTCATGATGCGTAACTTTTGATTTTGGTCAGACAGTAAATCACATTTCATGGTGAATTTCTGATATTGTGAATTTTTGGTTATCCTGTTTCTCCAAAATTAAACAGTATTTTCCCCCTTGCTCTCCAAAATACTGAAGGTAAGAATAATTTTTCTGGCTTTGAAATTATGAATTATTAAATATTCTATCACACTTGTCACGCTGCCTTTTTTTTATGAACTGGATATTTAAGAATATTAGTTTGTTGCAAGCCTAACTGTGGCACGTTTCTAGGAGGTTCACAAGACAATTCTGTTAACTTTGCCACCTTCAAATGCAACTTCATTAGCTATCATTGATCGCACCTTGGATATGAGTGATTCAGTCTGCAAAGCTGCATACTGTGCTCTATCTAATAAATTTCCTCTTCAAAGTCTCAGGTGAACTGATATCATAATTTCAGAAATATTCTATAGCCCTTCCCAAAACCTCTGGCTGTTATAATTGTTCTTGTTGAGGAAAATATAACATCTCAATGTAGAATTTATGTGACTAGCAGTGTCTGATTTCATCATTGCAGAGTTATGTGATCTATTGCCTTGTCATTATTTGATTGCAAGGCTTTGAGCAACTGTCAGCCTCTAGCCCTAATCACACATTGCTACAGTCTGGCTTGTTGATAACACATCTAATGATTTGTATTTCTTGCCTTTTTTATGATAGCATAAAGCTCACACAATAATTCTTCAGAGAGGCCTTGCTGATCATTCTGTAGCTGTTTCAAAAGAATGTTTAAAGTTGCTGAGAGATGAGTGGCTTTCTAAGTGTTGCAATGACGATCCTGTAGAACTTCTCAAGTACATTGATGTTGAAACCTATGAATCAATTGGGGAATCTGTGATGACTGTTATTTTAAAAGGTGGCTTACTGAAGTTACGTGATGGTCAAAGTATCCGATAGTACATATCATTGACCCACGGTGAAAATGAAGGTTAGCAGAGCTTTCCATTATTTTTGCTCAAATTGTTATGGCAACACTTTTTTCTTCCAATTTTTTTTTATGATTGTCTTTTTTTGGCCATTTTAAATTATAATGCAAGCACGGGCTGCTGACTGCAACTTGCAGAGTTTTGTTCAACTTAGCATATATCTTTTGTTTAATCAATCATGGGTGAAAATCTTTGTTTTTAGTTCATCAACATCCCTGACATGGAAATTCAAGTTTTTATCAGTTTTCAAAAAGAAAAAAAAAAATCTTGAAATTCAGATTGCTGAATTTCTTGATATTGGAATCTAATAGACAAGAAGCGGAATATTGGTGGCTTTTGCACAAATGCAAAGCAAACTGCATTCTGAGGCATAGCTTATGGAGGAGTTTGCTAAGTTAATTTACTATACTCCCATCAAGCTATTATACTGAAAATTTTATCTGATTAAATAAACAATCTAGAGAGAATTTTGTGCTTTCTCCAAACACTTTCTCATTATGTGAAATAGAATATGGTATTTTGGGAAGGGGAAAGGGGTTACCGGAATTATTTGGGGTGATTGGAGCGCAGATTTTAGGGTGCACAATTAAATTCTCCAATTTAAAATTTTCCATTCAAATTTAGAAATAGATTTTTTAACTATTTATTGATTGGTTCCTATAGTTGTTACCAAATGTTTCTAAAGAAGGGAAAATTTCTACTAAACAATCCAGAGAGAATTTTGTGTTTTCTCCAAACACTTTCTCATTATGTGAAATAAAATATGGTATTTTGGGAAGGGGAAAGGGGTTACTGGAATTATTTGGGGTGATTGGAGCGCATATTTTAGGGTGTACAATTAAATTCTCCTATTTAAAATTTTCCATTCAAATTCAGAAATAGATTTTTTAACTATTTATTGATTGGTTCCTATAGTTGTTACCAAATGTTTCTAAAGAAGGGAAAATTTCCATTAAACTTCAATCTATTCGTGAAGATTTCTATCAAATAGGAAATTTTAACTTTGTGATGTCTTAAAGACTTGTTATTTATTATTTTCATCTCTAGTTGCTTGTGTGATTTCTAAGCTGGTGTTGTGCAAGAGGTTTAAAGAATTAACTTTTCTATAGGATTTGAATCAGTGGATTCCTATAGCCACTCAAAGATAAATTTATTTTGCTTGTTCATGTTTCATCATTTTTTATGGCTTGTGTCACTAACTAGCATCCCAATGGCTTCTCATATTGATGACAGGAGAATCAACTGATTACAACGCAAGCATCCATCTAATGGAGCCAGAATTTGCTCTTTATTGGAAGACTGTATGCAGGCACTTGCAGACAAAAGCACAAGTAAGTATATAATGAGTTTTGCTTTGTTTCTATCACTATTTTCTTTTGGATATTCAGTTTCCTTCTTGATTTCCTTTTATTTTATGTTTGGAGGAGCGAATGGATTGCCATGAAAGAAACTTATCTAATGTTTCTTTCATGAGAAAGGCTGACTACTAAGGTAGTCTTTATATTTTCCCTCTTATTGGACCACTGTAATCACTGTGACTTGAAAAGTTGACCATTTTTTGGGACACTAATTCACCTGTCATTAACTTCATTGGCTCTTGTTCTGGATGTTTGTGGGCTCTCAATAGGAGTTCTTAATAGGTGAATTTCTGTTACTGAATTGCTGATAATAGTGATAGGAAAAGTTTTTTTTTTGCATACATTGTATAGTGAATGGACCTTCCATTGTTCTGTAACTTTCAATTGCATTTTTGTACTTTAGGAGATAAGTTGGCAAGGTAAGACTTTTATGCATTAGACTCAAAAGAATTCCTTGAATCAGGAAAGATATTTACATCTCAAATATGTTTTGACAATTATTCAAAATTTCAAAAAAATATTATCTTCAATATCTTTAAGGTGCTGTGTTGAAAGTTCTGTTTATCAAACTTAACGTTTTACTATTTAAATGAAAATTATTTTTCTAGCAAATACATATTTTATAAAAAGAGAATCTCATATAGTGATTTTTAAAAGTGGATAAAATAGAAGTCAAATTTACATGTTTTGACAATTATTCAAAATTTCAAAAAAATATTATCTTCAATATCTTTAAGGTATTGTGTTGAAAGTTCTGTTTATCAAACTTAACGTTTTACTATTTAAATGAAAATTATTTTTCTAGCAAATACCTACTTTATAAAAAGAGAATCTCATATAGTGACTTTTAAAAGTGGATAAAATAGAAGCCAAATTTACTTTCTTTTCATAATAAAGATAAAATTGAGATAATAAAGATAAAATTGAGCTCTATACAAAGATTGTAAAGTGATCTCATGAGAGGCTTTAACATTTTTGGATGTCAAAATTAGGAGAAGGACAAGAAAGTGTATAAAAAGTGCGACATCTAGAATAAAATGGTGGAAATTAAAAGAGGTGAAACAAGTGATGTTTAATAATGAACTTATCAAGTAGGAAGTATGAAAGTCAGATATGGAGGCCAATATTATGTGGATAGACATGACTTTAAGAATTAGGGAAATAGTTAGAAACCTTCTGGGAGAGTTTAAAGGATATGACTCACCCTCAAAGGAAAGGTAATGGTGGAGTGAGAAAGTACAAAAGACAGTGAAAAGTAAAGGGAATGGTACAAGAATATCCAAAATATGACAATGGGGAGGCTTACGAGCAATGCAATAATGCAAAAAAAGAGGCAAAAAAGGCTATGAGTCAACCAAGGTCATGAGCTTACGAAAAGATGTATGAGAAACTTGGAACGAAAGAAGGTGAATAGTATCTTTGCAGGTTAGTAGGGATAAGAGAAAGTAAATGTCAAAATCTCAACCATATAAAGTGTATCAAGGTTAAAGAAAAAAATGTGTTGGTGAAATATGAGGACATTAAAGAAAGGTGGTGGAATTACTTTGATAAACTTCTCAATGATGGCCAAGATGGTAACATCGTTGACATAGACCACATACTATAGAAAATAATGTGACATTCACTAGAAGGATTAAATTTTTGGAGGTCAAGAAGGCTTCAAAGAGGATGAAAGTTGGGAAACCCTGTGACCTCGATTGAATATTAATTGAAGTATGGAAGTGTCTGAATGATGTAAGAATAACTTGGTTAATTAGATTATTTAACAAATTAGATGAATTTATGCGAACCCCAACCGACTTGCTTTGAGATTCAACACTTTTACGCATAGTATGCAACCTCTTAAAAAGCCAAATTAGATTTAAATAAGAAAACTTCGATTCGTTGATGAACCTGTATCAAGAACCTTGGTATAATGGTGAACGCCATAAAATGATTAGTTTTGATAAGTTTGAAAGATTCTAACAAGAACTAAAATTGAGATAATTTTTCACAAAATTTATTTTAATCAAAATCTGAAGTTAATAATATATGGGTTTAGTTAAGTATTTATAGTGACTTAACTATATGAAAACCCTAATTTAAGTTTCCTAGTTAAGAATAAATTTCCTAAACAATGGTAAGTTTTCTAAATAAGGATAAACTTTTAAATAAGATAAATATAAAACTTAAATTCATTTTGGGTTATAAGCTAATACAAAACAGGTCTAAAACTCACTTATACACTTAATTTTAATATTATACAACTCATAAATATATTATGCTAAAACTCATTGGGTAAGATTGATCAGAACTTGATTTGTACAAAACCCTATTTAGGATCATATCAAAACCCCTTTCTTGAGAAATGATTCGTCCTCGAATAATGTGCCATTTATCATTGAAATATGAACTTCTCTTGTAAGCGTTATTCTTTCTTTATTGGAAAAACTCGTCCTCTAACTTTGAAGAGAGGAAGTAGTAAGAACATCATACATGTTAGCCAACTTTCCTCCTTGATGACTTGTAAGAATATAATCTGAAAACCTTTTATAGAAATATCAAAGATATCATAAGGTAAAACAAAATTCACTATAGAAATATACAAGAATTCAACATTATTTTTATTTTTCTGGAGAATTAAATCATTCTCCATTACTCCTTCATCTTTTCCTTTATCTTCTTGCACTTTTAAATAAATCACATCTTTTTTTCTCCAGTATTTCTAGATGAGTTTCAATTGTGGGAATTTCTTCATGAACAACAACTTTTATTGATGGAGTCTTATTTTCTTATTCAATTTTTTTATCCACCCAATCACATTCACAAGTGACTTCTATGGGGTAGATTATTATGTTTTCAACCTCACCGCTCTCACCACTCTCAATCTCATTTTTAGGTTGTTCTATTAATGTTAATGCAAGTTTCTCTTCAGCTTTTCTTCTTTGATGTTTAGCTCTTTGCTTGACTTTTTACCTCTCCCGTTCTTCATTAGTTTCCTTGAAAACTCTCCTATAATAATACTTGAGCATCTCCTCTTTAGATTTCATTGCTTTCCTTAGTGCATTTGAATTTTGTCCCTTTGAGACTGAGCCTTCTAATCTTTTCATTCGATCTTTCATCTTTCCAAATTGCAAGTTTATGGCTTGGAAGTGCATTGCTTTTCTTGGTGCATTTGGATTTCTCCCCTTGAAACTGAACCTTCTAATCTTTTTATTCGATCTTTCATCTCTCCAGATTGCAAGTGGAAGTGCTTTTCGAAGGCCTCCAATTTAGAGGCAATGTCAATTTCTTGAGTATTTTTTATTTCTTTACTCATTGTAAACCAAAATAATTTGCAAAATTCAATCAATTAACCAATGTAAAAGTAAGAATTTTTGACACAATTTTGATAAAATTTGGAATAAAAATGGACGATAAACACTTAGGATGGAAACGATTTGGACAAAAATAGATAGGAAAGAAATTAATCGCACTAGGACTAGAATTATATTAAACGAAAAGGAAAAATAATTGAAACGAAAAAGGAAAAAATAAGAAAAATAAAGGTAGGTATTTTCTTTTGATTTTTGATGTTTTTATGACAAATAATTGATTAACAATGAAACAAAAAAAGTACGAATTTTAATGAAAACAAAGGAAAATAAGAAAAGACAATTTAACCAAACGAAACAAGAAATATTTTTTTTAAAATTTTTGATTTTAGTATTAAGTCAAGACAAACATTTTTATAGCTTAATTAAGCAAAATAACACAAAACGAAAAGGAACGAAAAGAAATGGAAACAAATGAAAACAAACATAAATGAACGAAAACAAGGAAAAGTGGTAACAATATAAAATAAAGATACGCAAATATGATTTAGAACATAAGCTTTGATACCAAATTGATGTGAATCCCAAACGACTTACTTTGAGATTCAACATCTTTATGCAAGGTATGTGACCCCTTGGAAAGCCAAATTAGATTTGAACAAAAAAATCTCGATCCGTTGACGAACCTGTGTCAAAAACCTTGGCATAATGGTGAACATCACAAAGTGATAAGCTTGAACGATTCTAACAAGAATCAAAATTGAGAGAATTTCTCATAGTTTATTTTAATCAAAATCTGAAGTTAAGAATACATGGTTTAGCTAAGTATTTATAGTGATTTAGCTATATAAAAAATCCTAATTTAAGTTTCCTAATTAAGAATAAACTTTCTAAATCAGGGCAAGCTTTCTAGATAATGATAAACTTTTAAATAAGATAAAAATAAAACTTAAATTTGTTTTGGGCTATAAGCTAATACAAAACAGGCTAAAAACTTACTAATAAACTTAATTTTAATATAATTATATAACTCATAAATATATTATATTAAAACCAATTGGATGGGATTGATCCAACATAAGACCCTACTTATGATCATATCATGAATGGAGGAAGAACATTTTAGTACCTATTTTTAAAAATAAGGGATATATTAAGAGTTGTTCAAACTATAGGGGAATTAAACTCATCAGTCATATTCTGCAGTTGTGGGAAAGAGTTATAGAACATCACTTATATGGTATTACATTTATTTTTGCCAATCAATACAGGTTCATGCTAAGTTGATAACCCATCGAAGTAATCTTTCTCATTAGAATCTTGATGGAGAAATACAAAGATACGAGAAAAGATTTGTATATTAGATTCATTGACTTGGAGAAGACTTGTAAAAGATTCCTATGAGAATTTTTTTTTTTTTATGATTGTTAGAATGTAATGAGGTACATACAATTATTGAAAGACATGTATGAAGAAGTGACTACTAGTGTGCGCACAATTGGAAAAGATTCCGTGGACTTTCCTATCTTAGTTTGGTTGCATCAAGAGTTCACAATGAACCCTTACCTCTTTTCTTTGATTATTGATTAATTAATAATGCATGTATAAGAAAAATCTCTTGGTGCATGATGTTTATAGATGATATTGTATTGATAGATGAGACACAGGAGGGAGTTAATTGAAAGTTAGAGTTGTGAAGGAGTACTTTGGAATTTAATGCTTAAGATTAAGTAGAACCAAGACAAAATATATTCATTGCAAGTTTAGTGAAGGTCGAAGTGTGGATAATGAGAGAGTTAGCTTAGATAGAGTAACATTGTCCCAAAACATCAATTTTAAATATTTAGGCTGAATCTTCCAGTAAGATGGAGGTTGTAAGGAGAATCTCAGTCATAAGATAAAAGTTGTCACATATAGTTCCTATGTGACAACAAAATTCCTAATAAATTGAAAGGAAAATTCTACCGTATGGCTATTCGTCCAATTATATTATATGATAGTGAGTGTTGGACAATAAAGGGATAACATGTATCATAGATTTAAATCTCGGTTGCGGTCGCATATAACGGTAACGAGGTCATCGTGGCCATGACGAAATAGTAACGATCAACTGCTATGCAATTTTTTCGTAAAAAATTACAAATTAGAAATTTATCATAAATCACAAAATCTAAGAGTTAATGTGCATAATACTCTATAAATAAAGACTCAACATGTATACATTTTTTTACTGAAAGAAAAAGGAAAGAAAAGAAAAGAAAAGATAAAAAAGGATAAGAAAATAGAAGAAAAGAGAACCTAGATTCGTTACACCGTTAAATAACAGTCTTAATACCCGTTACCATTACGTAACGGCCGTTATGACCGTTATTCAAATAATTTTTTTTGCTCCTTTTTTAATGAGTATAACAATAATGCCATCCTTATTTTTCATTACATAACTGTCATTTTTTAAATCCATGAAATGTATTGAAGATGAGTGTTGCTGAGATAAGGATATTAAGATGTATGTGTGGTCATACTATAATATATAAAATATATAATAAAAGTATTAGAGATAAAGTGGTAGTTGCATCAATTAATGACAAGATGAGATCATAAAGATTAAAATGATTTGGACATGTAAAATGAAGACCAAAAGAGGCTTCAATTAAGAAGATTGAGCACATAGTGATAGAGGAGAGAAAGAAAGAAAAGTGTAAATCTAAATTAGCTTAGAGAAGAAGAATACCGTATGATTTAGAAGCATTACAATTGTTAGAAGACATCACCTAAAATCATTTATGGTAAAAATAAAGAATTTATATAGCCGATCCCAATTAATTTTAGGATTAAAAATAGTTGAATCGAGTTGAATAGCCACCAATTATTCTAGTTTTGGCGGCTACAACTACCCCCATTCCTGACATAGGACTTCCAATGTGTCAGTTTTAAATTTTTATTTTGGGCTTTTGACTTAGAATATTAGAGAAATCTCAACTTTTTAATATTAAGAAATTGTGGACACAAGAAGACATCAACCTTTTTTAGATGGCTTTAAAGGTATAGGGCTGTAGTATATCTGAGATCTGAATCTTGGCAAACAAAAAAAAGAAAGTGATGGCTGATTGTTCCTTTTTTATTTTTTTTTTCCGTTTTGTGGACATGTAATGGATTATGCTGAAGCTTATCATTTTCTTCATTGATATACATGGCTGCATCAGACTACCTTTATGCGATTGGTGTGAATCATTTGATAATTAGGTTAGTTCTTATCTTGTTATTCTGATATAAAGCTTTTGTAGATAAGCCACAATTTATGTTCATCTCAATCTTTAGGTATGAATTCCTATAGAGTTCTAAATTTTTTGGGTATTTTGATATGCTTGTAGGGAAGTTATCATGCTGTAAGATATCATTCTGAATTTTTTCCCTTTGATTAAAACGTGCTTGAACAGGAAAAAGGCTCTGATGCTGCTGCTACAATGGGGACTGAGGTGAAGCTTCAGATAATAATCACCTTCTAGATATGATACTTCCTACAACAGTTTTTGATTATGTGGTTTTGGTCAAAGCTCATATAGATGCTGGTAGGTGTTACTGGTATACCAGGTTGTAAATGATTTAATATTATACTGCATATTCTAATTTGACCTTGATACTTTCAGGAGCAAACTATCGTTTTGCATCTTAACAACTACTATTGCTTGGTGCAATGCTTGATTTTTCGGATTCTACAAGCAAAAATGTTGCTAGTTCATTTCTTCAGGAACTATTGCACATGCCACTTGATCATGTAGTGGATGATGAAGGAAACCAGGTTGTCATTAACAATCTTTGAGTAAATGGCTGAATACCATTCCCTTTGCTTTCATTCTAATAAATAATAATCTATATAATCTATTTTTGGTAACAGAATAAATATTCCTAATATAAATATATTAGCTATTACATGAATAAAGAAGATATATTTACATTTAATAAAAGAGCAAATTTAGGAGCTAAATGAGGAACTAAATTGGAAGCAGCCAATAAAGACAAATCTCAATAATAACTGCCTACTTATAATCTTGATTGATATATGCCTAATTATAATCTTGACTGATATCCCTCCTCAAATTGATGCGGACTGATCAAGAAGCATCAATTTGCCAACAAGAAATTGATGACGATCCCGAGAAAGAGCCTTAGTAAATACATAAACCGTTTGATGATCAGAAGAGATATGAGGAAGAGAAATAATACCAATATCATAAGCTTCTCGAATAGAATGACAGTCCAGTTCAATGTGCTTTGTGCGCTCATGAAAGACAGGATTTGCCGTAATATGAATAGCACTAGTGTTATCGCATGAAGAGAAGTAGACTCAAGCCGCGGAAAACCAAGTCAGCCAAAAGACCTTTAAGCCAAATGATCTCTGAACAAGTAGAGGACATAGCACGATATTCGGACTCAGTAGAGGACTTAGACACCCGATCTTGTTTCTTACTCTTTCAGGAAATTAAAGAGTTGCCAAGAAACATACACCAGCCAGTAATAGATCGACGTGTATCAGCATAACTGGCCCAATCCGCATCACTATAGGTGGTTAAGTGAATAGGAGAATCCACAGAAAAGAAGAGTCCACGGTGAGAAGTACCATGCAAATACCGAATAATGCGTCGAACTGCAGCTAAATGAAGATGAGTAGGTGTCTGCATAAATTGACTAACTTGTTGCACAACAAAGGAAATATCAGGATGTGTAATAGTTAGATAATTGAGACTTCCAACAAGTTGTCGATATAGGGATGGATCAGTTAGAAATTCACCATCATTCCATTGATATTTAACATTCACTTCTAAATGAGTATCAACAGAACGACCCTGCTGGAGACCAGCCAAAGCAATAAGTTCTGTAGTATATATATGCTGATGAAGAAAAATTCCAGCTTTAGAAGAGTAAACCTCAAGGCCTAAAAAATAATTTAAAGAACCCAATCCTTCATATGGAAAGAACCCTGAAGATGCTCTTGTAACTGAGACATTAATTGAGTATTAGATTCGGTGATTACAATATCATTAACGTATACTAATAACAAAACAATTCCTTTGTAAGTTTTACAAAGAAATAATGAAGAATCATATTGACTCCGGACAAAAGAAAAGTTAAGAAGGGTATTGCGAAACTTTTCAAACCAGGCTCGAGGAGCTTGTTTCAAATCGTAGAGAGATCGTTTGAGCTTACAAACATCATGTGAGGGTGTAGAAAATAGTCATGGAGGTGGTGCCATATAAATATCTTCCTTGAGATCCCTATGCAAAAATGCGTTCTTAACATCCATCTGACGTAAGAACTATCCTTTAGATGTAGCAATAGATAAAACAAGCCGTACAGTTGTCATCTTAGCAACAGGCGCAAAAGTCTCTTCATAATCAATCCCATATTCCTGTCGATTGTCAAGTGCTACCAAGCTTGCCTTATACCAGTCAAGAGAACCATCAGATCGTAGCTTAAGAGAATAAACCCATTTATAACCAATGGGTTTAACACTAGTAGGACATGAAACAATATCTCATGTGTGATTTTCTTGAAGAGCTTGAATTTCTTCTTGCATTGCTTTTATCCAACAAGCCTGTTTAGCACCCTGAGAATAAGAAGTAGGAACTACAGTATTAGTTAAAATTGCAGAATATCCATACCGATTCGGAGGATGAATGTGTCGAGTTGATCGACGAAGAATCATTTGAGCATCTTCAGGATCAGGGTCGGAAAGGACTAGGGACGAGGGGGGCAGTCATCGTTTGTAGACAAAGCCAGGCTTGAACTGTTTATCAGAGGGAGAATCATCAAAGTGAGGAAGTATAGCACTATCAGATGTTGAAAGATGATGCTGAAAATAATACTCATGTTCAAAGAAAATCACATTTCGAGAAATACGCCATCGATTATTAATCGAATCATAACACACAAATCCTTTATGATTAGGACTGTATCCCCAAAAGACACATCGAATAGATTGAGCTGCCAGTTTGTGGCATTCATGATCAGGTAAATGAACAAAACAAACACATCCAAAATTATGTAGTATGTGATAATTAGGATGTTTGCCAAAAATAAGATAGTAGGGAGAATCAAAATTCAATTGTTTAGATGGCAAACGATTAATCAGATAAACTGCAGTAGACAAAGCTTCGACTCAAAACTTAGTTGAAACAGAAGATTCCAACAACAATGTTCGCATCATATCCAACAATTTTCGATTTTTTCGTTCCGCAGTGCCATTCTGCTGAGGCGTATAAGAACACGAACGTTGTGAAACAATACCCTTTTTATGAAGAAAGGCTTAAAACTCATGAGACATGTATTCACCACCATTGTCAGATTGTAAAGCTTTAATACAAGTAGAGAACTGAGTTTCAATATATGTCACATAGGTTTGAAAAACAGTAAACACTTCAGCTTTGGAATGCAAAAAATATATCCATGTGAATCGACTGTAATCGTTAATAAATGTCACAAAATATTTATACTAAACATGTGAAATAACTGGTGTAATTCCCCAAACATCACTATAAATAATGTCAAAACATTTATTAGCACGACTACCTGAAATAGGAAAAGGCAATGTCTTACTTTTGCTCAGTTTACAAGAAGAACAATCAATTAATAAACTCTTATCTGTAGAACCAAGAACACCACTTTGCAGCAAATGAGTCAAGACGACATTATTTGGATGACCTAATTGTTTATGCCAGATGCTAGCCTTATTTTCAACAACCAAAGAAGCTAATGACAAAGATCTAGGAACTGCAAATTGTAACAGAAATAATCTTCCCACTTTTGGCCCCCTCGCTATCACCTTCCTCGACACCTGATCCTGCACAAAACAACCATCGCGAGAAAAATGTACATCACAGTTATTATCCACCATTTGACCAACAGAAATTAAATTTGTAGATAATTTAGGAGAAACCAAGACATGTTGGAAAAAAGGAGCTAATATCACCAACAATTGTAATTGGAATATTGTTTCCATCAGCAACCTGAATATGGTGAGTTCCAGTATATGGGCGTTGATTATGCAATAAATCAGGTGAACCAGTCATATGATTTGTGGCGCCAGAATCAACAAACCAAGGAAAAGATACAGAAGTAACAATTTTACCTTTCCCTTGAAGACCAAGAGCAGAAAAGGCAGAGATAAGCATCTGTTGAACCATATCTGGTGTGAGAGCATATTGATTATTGCCAGGAATTGTGGATGTCGAATTATGACTATGAGATTCTGAAACTGAAGTATGAAGAGCTTGTGGTCGGCGGTTTTGAGGCCGTGTAGGACACTCCTTAATAATGTGTCTATTTTCCTTACAATAATTACAGAACTTCTTACCACAATGACGAGCAATATGGCCAAACTCTTTGCAGCTGTAACACTGCGTTGATCCCTTTCCTCGGGTCTAAGCAGCATATGCAATATTAACAATTTCAGATAATCCTCCACCTGAACCTATAGTAGCCTGTGTCGCCAATCTTTGTTCCTCTCGCAACAATTTACCAAGACATACATCTAAACAAGGAACAGGATCTCGATTCAGCAATGTAGCCCGAGCAGCTTCAAATTCATGTCTGAGCTTCATTAAGAACTGATCACGCCGACTCACTTCATGAACAACCTGAAGACTAGCTAAATTCTCCTTTGGCACCTTAGCATAGATAATACCAGAATATTCGCTCCATAAATTAAGAAAGCCAGAATAATATTGTTCAATTGAGAGATTGCCTTGATTGTAATTACTCATACCAAGTTCTAATTGAAAGCGCCTTGCGGTAATATTTTGATTGTATACGCGCTTTAAGTATTCCCACATTTCTTTAGCTGTGTCAAATGATCGTAAATTATTCACCATATGAGCCTCAATAGATCCCAAAATCCAAGCAACAATTTGAGCGTCCCTTGCCCCCCATTGACCAAGATTTGTCACCTTTGTAGGGGCTGGAGAAGACCAATCAATGTGACCCCAAAGCTCCTTCTCTTTCAAAAACATCTTGAACTGAAATTCCCATGCTGCATAATTCTTTCCTGTAAATCTGATTCCTAAAATTTCATGAGTTTTCTCAGAAGACATTCTCAAAAGAAAGTTGTTGATTAGAACTAATCAACCGAAACCTAAAGAAAACAAGAAACAAGCCAGCAATTCCAATAATCAAAAGAAAACTAAGGATTCAACAAAATATTCAATTGTGAGGCTCTGATACCATAACAATCTTTGAGTAAATGGCTGAATACCATTCCCTCTGCTTTCATTCTAATAAATAATAATCTATACAATCTATTTTTGGTAATAGAATAAATATTCCTAATCTAAATATATCAGCTATTACATGAATAAAGAAGATATATTTACATTTAATAAAAGAGCTAATTTAGGAGCTAAATGAGGAGCTAAATTGGAAGCAGCCAATAAAGGCAAATCTCAATAATAACTGCCTAATTGTAATCTTGATTGATATCTGCCTAATTATAATCTTGACTGATAATCATAGGAGATGACATAAGCCTGGTGATAAGGACTGGGCTAATGTAGTGTCTAGTTTAGCAAGGAAAGTCCATGTTGCTACTGGTGAATTTGAAGAAGTTTTCCTTCAAGTTGTAGAAGAGCTGGCTCGACATTCAGGAAGAGAACAACAAAATTCATTCGGTGGGTGCACTGCCTAGCTGTTATTGGTCTTCTCTTGGAAAACACAAAATCATTGCATTGGCTTTAAGGGAAAGATATAGAACCTGAACTCCTGCAATCTTTATTGCTTCATGGGGTATTAAAATATTGCTTTTGGGCATGAAGCTCTAGTATCAAATTAAAGTCTGTGGGCCTATACACGTGGGCTTATGAGTAGGTAAATATTGAAATCCACTTGTACAAAGCCAATTAGTTTATGTTAGGTTCAACACCTAATCACTTATAAGTTTTTTATATATTTTGTCATTATTTAATGTGAGATATTTTTTCCAACACCCCGGACTTGTTGTGTTAGTATCCTTGGTGTGACAACTAAGGATGAACAAAAAATTAAGAAAACCAAAAATCAAATCCAACTAAATAAAACCTAGTCTGGTTGGTTCAATTCAGTTCAATTCAAAATTTGGTTTGGTTCAGTTAAGTTTTTTGAAATTTCTGTTAGTTTGATTTTTTTCAAAAGCAAACTGAGATAATCGAACCGACCAAAATATATATATATATTATATTTATATTTATTTATTCATTTAACAATATATATATTTAATAAATTTTATATTTATTTTATTTAAAAAACTAAGATAACTAAATAACCAAATTGAAATTTATCAGTTTGATTCAAAGTTGGTTCGGTTAAATTTCTAAAAATTATAGTTTGATTTGTTTGATTTTTAAAAAATTTAGTTCGTTTTAAATTGAACCAATCAATTGCTCACCCCTAATATCAGCTATGTGACCAAGCGTGGGATGCGTGTATGATAGGTCATGTGGATTTTATTTTTAAAATTTTTTAACTGGACACTAATATGTTGGGAATATGCGTGTCATACACATGGACACAAGGAAATTTTTTGGGCTAACATTATGATTCTAAAAATTAAACATAAGGTCAAATTAAAATAAAAATTTTAAACTAAGAAATCTTAGTAAGACAACATTAAAAGCTCAAACGTTTCATGTTCAATTCCTCTATTATCTAAACACGATAATTAGAATAATTTTGAAAATGTCAATGAGATGGAAGATGGAGTACAAGATAAAAACATTAGCTTATTCCATTATGCATATGCCTTTTCTTTTTTTAAATTTAGTTTACATATAAAACTTATTTTTGACTTTTGTTAATGCAATACCTAGATTACAAACTCCAAATTAATTGTTGTGAATTAGAATACTTCTTATATCTTTTTATAATATTAGAAATATAATACTTTTTGTTTTCTTTGAGTCCTACCGTGTTGTGTCCTAAATTTTTGAAAAATGTTCTTTGTAATGACCAAAAAAAAAAAAGAAAAAAAATTAAATTAATTATAATTTATCAAGTAAATATAGTTAAATGGAAGAACAATAATTAAAGGAAATTAAAGATGATATTTTCTAAATTTTAATCCGGTTAGCTGGAGATAGAGCCTGTAAAATTGTATTAACACTGGAATGAGTATAATATTAATTTAAGTAGTGGGATTTAAAATAAATTAAAGGTTAGATTATTTATTTGAGGTAAAATTCAAATGTATAAGAATAGTTAAAAATGTAGAATAAATTAATTTGTATTAGATTTTTTGTGCAACCCTAAATTGACTTTGTAATACAAGATGAAATGTATATAAATTTATATATATATAAAATTAAGCATGATGAGTCGGCCATTTGGGAGTGAAATGGTCAAGTATATTGAGCAAAATTGATACTTATTAACTTCAAAAATATTGCTCCAAGTGGAGTGTTTTCTAGCAAAGTAAATATATATATATATATATATATATATATATAGAAAATAATATAATTGTTACATCACTAGAATGATGTGATAAAGAGAAATATATTTAATTAATTATTAAGGATTTATCTAATTAGTGATTGGATGCAAATTAATTAACTTAATTTATAAATTGGAAAGAAAATGAATTTTCTATCTTCATTTTGAAGCATGACCCACAGTCTTCTTTTCCTCCCACACTTTTTCATCTCTTTAATTAACTACTAGATTCTTATGAGTTAAAATACAATTAAGATACTAAATTAAAGCTCCATCTCTCTACTTTTTCATATGGTAATTGGAGTGGACTTATAAAGATTGGTTTGAGAGGACTAATTCCATTTATTCAAAATGTACATTAAGGAAAAAATCTAACTTTATGTTTTTAATTCATTTAATTAATTCTAATGTTAGATTAGGTAGTCTATTAGGCTAATTAAGTGTTAATATTAATTGTTGGTGAGTTTTAAGTGATGAATTATAATATAGAAATTCTGAAATTTAGGGGATTGTAGAGAAATGTTTAGTAAGTTAAATTGAGTTAGAAAATCAGAAAATTATAACACAAATTCCGAAACTTTAGAGAAAGATTTTGAAAAAACTTAAAATATAAAAGTTGTAGCTTATATCTTAATTAAGTGTCCTTAAAAAATCTCTGCAAAATATTAAGTAACTTAAGAGATATGTGGTCCTGAGTGCTACTGACTCAGAACCGGATTCAGAACTAGACTCAGAAATAGGCAACTCTGAATCCTCTAAATTTGAAACCCTTACTTTCTGAATTAAAACAACCTCAAGACATGAAAGTTGTTTCTTTACATCTTATATAAAATCTTGTAAAAACAGAATGGGATTTGGATATGTATAGAATGAGTTTAAATAGAAACAGTAGAGCCTGCTGGATTGGTTTTTCAAGGTAGTTGGCAGAATTGTAGGGTGAGGTTTGAAAATTCACTATAAATTTTAATAGAGTTCAGAATGACCTAATTTTTGGATATGTTATATTATATATGTCTAGTTTCATTAGAAATAAGAATCAGAGTAATTGGATTAGTAAAACTCAAAATATGTTAAAAGAAAATAGAGCTGCCATAAATGAAAAGCATAAAGAAAAACATAAAAGAATAAGAGAATTTTTAGGCAATATATTTGTCAAGTTTATTTCATGCAAGTTGAGTATAAATGGAAATCTAAATTAAACTTTTATGTGTTATAGCTTCCAGGAGGAAAGAGAAAGAGAAAGATTAGGGGAAGCCATATGATCATAGTTATTAAAGGCGCAAGGCGCACTTAGGCGCAAAGGGGTCTTGGAACCTAGGCGCAAGGCGCAGGCGTACGCCTGAGCGACATGAGGAGCAATATAAATAAAAAAATATTTTCAAAAAATATTTTAATTATTCATACTTATAAAATAAATTACTTAAATATTCTAATACCAATAACATAAAAAAAAGTCATAAACCATAAAAAATTTAGCAATACTCTTAATTTTGAAGTCCAAAAATAGCCAAATAAAAGTAATAAAATTCTCAACATAATTCTAAGTCCACTAAATTCTAAATAGACTAAATTAAAATAATAACTAATGACTAATCTATATCAATAGTAGCATCATCTTCATCACCACCACCACCACCATCATTATCATAATATTCATCTTCAAGGTTCTCTTCTTCATCCTTTTCATTATAATCTTCAAAATCAATTTCTTCTTCGTCATCATCTCTAAGTATAAGAGGAGTCTTGCCACCTCTCAAGTTAGAAGATGATGTTTTTCCCTTATCTTTAGGCCTAGCACTTGGAGTAGATGCATACATGACATTTTTGCCTTTTGCTCCTCCTCCTCCCTTTTCTCCTCCTCCTACTCTAGTATTATAGGCATTCACTTCAACTCCAGTTGCTCTAGCAACTGCACTCCACGCTAAATCATCATCTTCAAACACAAGTTCATCATCTTCTTTTACTTCTTCATTTAGTGTATCCATCAACCATTCATTGGCATCATCAATGTCATTCAAAGAAATGGGGTCAATGCAGTCTCGTGCATCATATCGACGCTTCAATGCTCGATTATACTTCACAAACACGAAATCATTCAATTTTTGTTGAGCAAGCCTATTTCTCTTTTTGTTATGAACCTGAAATACATTAATGCTAATAAATGTCGTTTTGTTATGCAACAAATTATTAAT
The DNA here is from genome assembly GCA_948193065.1 of Aleurites moluccanus. Classification (NCBI taxonomy): domain Eukaryota; kingdom Viridiplantae; phylum Streptophyta; class Magnoliopsida; order Malpighiales; family Euphorbiaceae; genus Aleurites; species Aleurites moluccanus. The sequence continues at coordinate 468 of CANXYC012966734.1, read as the reverse complement.
TACCTACTCTTCTAAGCAAGTATATAAGAAGAAGTAGCAAAAATTATACATTAATCACTTGCATGTTCAAAAATGCTCCAATTACGCTCACAACCAGATGCACTACATGTAAGACTAAGAATTTTCACAGCAAATTTTTTCAATTGTGGAGTTGAAGATCCATAAGACATCCACCACTCAATTATTCATAGTAGATTACATGCATGAGTGTTAGATTGATACTCTAGTAAATGTCAATCAATATGTAATAAATCACTCATGTTTAAAATTTATTAACCTGGAGATTTTATTTTTCTATGCCTGATAGATAAAGAAGTTCCAAATATGTCTTTTGCATTTCGATACATAGCCAATTGCTCAATAATTTTGTCTTGCTCTTCATGGCTTACAACCAACCTTTCTAAAGCTGCATATAGACCCTTCATAACTTCTACATCATCATATATGTCATTGTCTGAGTAGAAAAAT
>CANXYC012966637.1:0-11352 GCA_948193065.1 Aleurites moluccanus | reverse complement strand
AAAAATTATTTAAAATATAAATCTATTTTAATATATAGACATAACATAATTACTCAAGTGATCTAGTGATTATTTTAAATTTAAAAACCAAAAACTTGGATTATATGCTCACATTTAGCATTATTGTCATGACACAAATCCAAGATTATAATCGACCTGAAATTAGACCAAAATTTAAACTCATAAGCCTAACAAATACTATATATATAGTTTATGAAATAATAGTTCAACGCTTAGTCAATTACTTATATCTATCAAATATTACATTTAAATACTATTAATCAATAATAACAAATAAAATAAAATTCATTACAACTAATATTTAAAAATCAATTAAAACATTTCTAAATTACTCATTGCTCGACTTCGGAAGAAAGGAAGAAAGCCTTGCTAACTTTACCTCTTGTTTGGGAACCAATGAAAATGGGAGTCAATGAAAAAATTACGCTGTCATTTTCTTTTTCTCTCTTTTCTCCCTCAGTAATTTTCTTTTTCTTTATAAGTAGCTTGTGATGGATCAATCAGTAAGTAGTCAATAGCTACAAAATATCTCAACTTCAAATTAATATGGGTTTGTCAGTATCTTTCCAATTGTTGTGCCTCTTTTCCATTTTCCTTTTTATATACTTTAGCTTGCCAGCCTCTACCCTCCTTATCAGGAGTAATGAGACTGACCAGCTAGCTTTGCTTGAATTCAAGGCCAAAGTAACCGATGACCCTCTTGGTGTCATGACTTCTTGGAATGGCTCTGTTCGCTTCTGCCAATGGTACGGTGTGCAATGCGGCCATAAACACCAGAGAGTGACGGTATTAGACCTAAGCTCTCTCAAGCTTTCCGGTTCCATTTCACCACATATTGGTAATTTGAGCTTTTTAAGGAGTTTTTACCTTTCAACAACAGCTTGAGCCATGAAATTCCTTCTCAGATGGGTCATTTGCGCAGGCTGCAAATATTGGATCTTTCCAGCAATTCATTTACTGGCCAAATTCCTTCCACCATATCTAATTGTTCTAATCTAGTTTTCATTCATTTGGAAAACAACCATAAGCTGGAAGGAGAAATCCCTGTTGGTCTAAGCTCCTTACTCAAGCTCAAAGATATCCATTTAGAGACTAATAATTTGACAGGTACTCTCCCTCCATCTTTAGGAAATCTAACCTTTCTTGAAAAACTATATGTCGGTGACAAGTACCATCCCTTCCTCCATCTTCAGTCTCTCTTCTATCGAGGGTATAGATGTTACACAAAATAACTTAGAAGGTAATCTTCCATTGGACTTGGGCATATCTCTTCCACGTTTAAATTTCTTTTCTATAAGTTGTAATAAATTCACGGTGCAATTCCAGCTTCAATTTCTAATGCCTCAAATCTAGCAACTCTGGAACTACTCTCCAACAATCTTACTGGAACAGTGCCTTCATTTGAGAAATTATATAGACTTTCATATTTAACCATTGCTATGAATAATTTAGGTAATGAGAAAGATAATGACTCGAAGTATCTTTCCACTTTGACTAATGCCACCACTTTACAATCTCTAGATATAGGAAACAATAATTTTGGAGGGGAGCTGCCTCAACAGATCTGCAACTTATCAAATAAGCTCCAGTTTTTTACCATAGATGACAACCAAATATTTGGAAACATCCCAACTGGAATATTCTTTCTTGAAAGCTTGCAAGCTTTTTATACTAGAGGAAACAAACTCACAGGTACCATTCCATCTTCCATTGCAAAGATTCAGAATCTTCAAATACTTTCTCTTGAATATAATAATTTCTCTGGATTTATTCCTTCCTCCATAGGAAACTTGACAAATTTATATGAATTAGATTTGTCTGATAATAATCTTCAAGGCATCATCCCTTCCATTCTAGCCAATTGCAAAAAATTGACCGTAATTGATCTTTCTAGAAACAATCTTGGCTGTTTCATTCCTCCAATAGTTATTGGACTTTCCTCCTTATCAAGATATTTTGGATTAGCTCAAAATCATTTGTCTGGTTCCATTCCCATTGAAGTAGGAAATTTGAAAAATCTCCAGATCCTAGACCTACAGGATAACATGTTATCAGGAGATATTCCCAGTGGTCTTGGAAGTTGTATAAGTCTGGAATACCTATTCATTGGTGGAAATAAGTTCCAAGGCTCCATTCCTTCATCTTTAAGTTCATTAAAAGGTATCCAATTGAATGCTTCTCACAACACTTTCTCAGGCAAGATTCCAGATTTTCTCCAGAACTTCAACTTCATACAGATTTTGGATTTATCCTATAATGATTTTGTGGGTATGGTACCTATAGAAGGTGCTTTTAAGAATGCAAGCATTACATCAGTCAAAGGAAATGAAAATCTATGTAGTGGCATACGTGATTTTGGGCTACCTGCCTGCAAGCTAGAACAATCAAAGAAGGGATCGACTGTAAAATTGAAGATAATAATTTCTGTAGTTTTTGTGGTTATGGGTGCAGCACTTGTGCTTATTTGTTTATTTGTTTGCCACTCAAGAAAGAGAAAAGGACAATCTACATTGACATCTGAGGGAAAGGAGCTGTTGAAGGTGTCCTATCAAAGTCTCCTTAAAGCCACGGATGGATTCTCTTCAGATAATTTGATTGGCATAGGTAGCTTTGTGTCTGTGTATAAGGGAATTCTAGATCAAGAAGGAGTTGTAATTGCAGTAAAAGTTCTCAACCTTTGTCGTCGAGGAGCTTCAAAGAGTTTTCTAGCTGAATGTGCAGCCATAAGGAACATCAGACCTCGAAATCTTGTAAAAATACTCACAGCTTGTTCGGGTGTTGATTACCATGGAAATGATTTCAAAGCTTTGGTTTACGAGTTCATGGTCAATGGGAGCTTAGATAGTTGGTTGCATCCAACTCTTGAATTAGATAGAGAGCCAAGGACTCTGAATGTTCTACAAAGATTAAATATTGCCATCGATGCTGCTTGTGCACTTGAGTACCTGCACCATCATTGTGATAAACCAGTTGTTCATTGTGATTTAAAACCAAGCAATATCTTATTGGATGAAGAAATGACAGCCCATGTAAGTGACTTTGGGTTGGTTAAGTTCCTTTTTAAAGGTAACTTTGAACGTTCTACAAATCAATCTAGCTCAATTGGACTAAGAGGAACTGTTGGTTATTTTCCTCCAGGCAACTGTATTTGGAACATATTCTTATTATTTTTTTCATTCCTTTTATTTTAGCATTATGACTCTTTAGTTTATGGCACAATTGAAAGACAAGTACAAAGTTATCATGATTGATTAATTTGCTTTGATGTGTATATATAGTTCCTAGTTTTCTCATTCTAGTGTATTTGAATAATTACTTACATTAGTTTGTTTTATTTCTAAACAAATTAGTTAACTAAATCATGATGTGTGTATTGTAGAGTATGGTTTAGGAAGTGAAGTATCAATATCCAGAGATATATTTAGTTTTGGCATACTTTTATTGGAGATATTCACAGGAAAGAGGCTTACTGATGAAATATTCAAAGAGAGTTTGAGTCTTCACAATTTTGTTAAGAGAACATTGGCTGAACATGTGACACAAGTCATAGATTCCAATCTTCTTCAGATGCAACTCAATGATGATGCAAAATTAAACCATGACAAAGTTATTGAGTGCCTGAGTTCAATATTTGAAATTGGAATTTCTTTTTCTGTTGAATCACCACAAGATCGCTTGATTATGAGTGATGTTGTTACTCAACTCTATTCTCCTAGAAGGAAACTCTTGGGAACTCAATTATGTTAGGATCGATTTGGATAATTAATCATTTGAAATTTGTCATTATGCTTATTGTAATATGTGTCTGAGACTTGAGGGTATAACTTGTATTACTCGATTGACAATTTGTATTAATTATTAAATGTTACCAATATCGAAGTTCATGGTTGGTCGAATAGTAGTACTGAAACCAAATTCACCAAAAAAGTTAGAAAAGTTCATGATTAATTTTTATTTCTTGGTAAAGGTTAAGTGGCTACTTCAAAGAATGTCACTAGGTTAATTAGCACCAAATCTAATGAATTTTTCAGGTAATTAGCATAAAATCTTTTAGGACTGAAACTCAAATTAATCTTTAACTTTTTCAATTATGTCTAATTAGATTTAAAAATAATTTTAGGACTAAAATGATTCTTAATATTTGAAAATTCATCCAATCAAACTAAAATTTAACTTAAAATTACATGATTTTTAATAAGCATACAAAAAAAAAGCAAAATTAATTTAAAGGTCATTTGAAAAAACGAACACATATATTTTTAAAATCTTTATCTTTTCTTTTTATCTATTAACTTGAATCCAAGAAGAAAAATAATAAATGTTTTTAGAATAAAAAATATTATTATTTTATCTTTGAAACAAAAAGCCATTTTCTTATCTAAATAAATTTCTTTAAAACATTGATTCATATTTATACGTGATTGTTTTCAATTCCTACTCTGTAATGGCTTCCGAGCCAAGGGATAGGCTCTTTATAAAGAAAAGCCCCAGAAAAAAAAAATTATTAGTTAAATCTAATTCATTACATAAGATTATAAATCAATGAATAATGATCAGATATTATTTAGTAATAATTACTTATGAAGTAATATAATAATAATCTCATAAAATATAGAGTTTATTAGTTGTATTGATGAGCTGGATATAATTTAAATAACATTATTTAATTTGTTGATAGTTTATTACATTAATTAGCAGTATTAAGATGCATGTGCATTAGCTTAATTAATATGTACCTCAATAGCTTTGCTTGTACATAAGGACAATTCATTGGTTTAATAAATAAGAGAGAATCATTTTTCAAATAATAAATGTGATATGGTGTGCTAGCAATTTTTCTAGACCCACTTTCTGTCAACTCAAATCATCTTTATAACCATTTTTCTCTCACATAATTAAGTTTTTTTTTTTCCGTTTCTCCAAGATAATATAAAAAACTGAGTTTAAATAAGTTAGATAATTTCTTTTTTATAAATTTAAATAATTTTATTTTTATTGGAGTGGCCAGACCCATCCAGACTATTCTTCTCTCCTCTCCGTCTCTGTTTTTCCATAGAATTACATAGCACTAATATACATTCTAACTCCTAAAACAATGCCCACTTCATTGATTTTACTATTTCCATTCTAAAAATCAAGCACCAATATACATTATTAAGAAGATATATATACAATGCATGCAGTCAATTACTTATTAATTAAGCTTTTAGCCCCATAGACTATCGATTTCATACACGATGAGACAGGCGCTTGACCACCTACCAATGGAATATCTCGTCTTGCACTCCATTACCAAGCTTTAGCATTTGGTTGATCTCACCCTAATTCATGGAAAGTGCGCTACTAGAATTTGGTTGCATGCCAACAAATTAGCATCAAATGAATATTGTGAGTGGGAACCTGGTTCCTGCAATAATGTTGCACCAACAATTTTAACCCATTTGCCCCCAAATTTCCAAGTCAACATCAAATTTTCCAAAAGATGTAAACGTGGTCTTCCACCTGCACTCCCGAATTTTCAAATCTTTTAGGATTGAAATTCAAATTAGTCTTTACCTTTTTCAATTATGCCTAATTGATTAGATTTAAAATTAATTTTAAGACTAAATTAACCCTTAATATTTAAAAATTAATCGAATCAAATTTAAAAATTAATTTTAAAACTAAATTAATCCGTTACTTTTTATTTTTTTTAATAAGTTAAATTCAGTTTTATTAAAAAGTATAAAATTTTAATTGTTAATTCATTCAAATTATTAATATGAAACTCAATTTTACTTTATTTTTAATTTTGAGATTTAAAATCTAAAACATTTAAGAATTTCTAAAAGTTATGTTTATTTTAAGATTTCTCTTTACTCCAATTTTTGTTGTGAGTTTTCTTTTGCAGGTTAATATGATTTTTAATAAGCATACATCTATTTCAAGTGACCCAACAAAATTTGTAAAATAATTTTAAGAGTCATTTAAAAAAATGTACATTATATATTTTAAAAATATTTATCTTTTTTTAAAATGTTAATTTATTTCATTTATAAATGAATCTAATATTTAATTATTATATATTAAACATGAATTGAATTTAAATTTTATAATCTTGTTAATTTATAGTTCATCACTTAAAACTTTTAATATAATTTAATTTAAATATACAGTACTCAAAATATGTGTGAATTTATAATTTATAAATTTCATTTATACTGAATGTGATAATGACCCACTGAATATAATCTATGTCGGCCATTATTATAAATGAATCTATCTATACATAAAAACATACATTTCTTCTTTAATGAACTCAACCGCAAACCAAGTTTCTTGAACATCCTCTCAAATCCAGCGTTTAATATATACAATGGGGTTCTTCTGTAGGACCTTCTCTTCCATATGCCTCCTTTCTATTATTCATTTCTTGTGCTGTAGCTTGCCAACCCATGCTATTAGCAGAAATAATGAAACTGACCAGCTAGCCTTGCTCGAATTCAAATCCAAAATAACTGATGACCCTTTACGTGTGATGAGTTTTTGGAATAGCTCAGTTCACTTCTGCCAGTGGTTTGGTGTCAAATGTGGGCGGAGACACCAAAGAGTCACGGTGTTAGACCTGACATCTCTCAAGCTTTCAGGTTCAATATCACCACATGTTGGCAATTTAAGCTTTTTAAGAAAAATTTTCCTTTATAACAACAGCTTCAACCTTGAAATCCCTCCTCAGATTGGCCATTTGCATAGGTTGAAAATATTGGATTTGACCAACAATTCCCTTAGCGGCCAAATTCCTCCCACCATATCTAATTGCTCTAACCTTGTTCTCTTTTATTTGAAAGGCAACAATCTGGTAGGGGAAATCCCTGTGTGGATTGATTCCTTCCAAAAGCTCAAATATATTGATTTTGACTTTAACAATTTTATAGGGACTCTTCCGTCATCTTTGGGGAATTTATCTTCTCTTAAGGTACTTTATGTAAATAGAAATCATTTGCAAGGGAATCTCCCTCGCACATTAGGCCAGTTGAAAAATCTAACAAAGTTCTCTATTAATGAAAATCAGCTTTCAGGCACATTTCCTTCATCAATTCTCAATCTATCTTCCATTGATACTATAGATGTAGCAGTCAACCATTTACAAGGCAATCTCCCATTGGACTTAGGCATCTCTCATCTTCCAAAACTCAAGTTCTTCTCTATTTCTATTAATCAATTCTCTGGTACCATTCCATCTTCAATTTCTAATGCCTCAAATCTAGAATATCTTCAACTAGCCTCAAATAATTTTACTGGAGCAGTTCCTTCTTTTGAGAAATTGCATAAACTTGTGGCCTTAGACATTGAAATAAACCATTTAGGAAGTGAAGGGAAAGCTAATAATGACTTGAAGTTTCTTTCCACTTTGACTAATGCCACCTTTTTAAATATTCTAATCATAGGCGACAATAACTTTAGAGGGGAGCTGCCAGAACAGATATGCAACCTATCAAAGAAGCTCGAGTATTTTGATGTAGAAGATAACCAGATATATGGAAGCATCCCAGCTGGAATATTTTCTCTTGAAAGTTTGCAAGCTTTTTATGCATCAACCAATAAATTCTCAGCCACAATTCCCTCTAACATAGGAAAGCTTCAAAATCTACAAATACTTTCCCTTGAATTGAATGAATTATTGGGAGGTATTCCATCTTCTTTAGGAAACTTGACAAATTTATTTCAAATAGATTTATCTGACAATAATCTTCAAGGCATGATCCCTTCCAGTCTAGGAAATTGCAAAAAATTAATTTATATTGATCTTAGCAGAAACAATCTTAGTGGTCCCATACCTCCAAAACTTTTTCAACTTTCATGGTTATCATTATTTTTTGGAGTATCACAAAATGGTTTGTCTGGTTTCCTTCCCAATGAAGTAGGATATTTCAAAAATCTCCAAGCTCTGGACCTCAGTGGCAACATGTTATCAGGAGAAATTCCAACTAGTCTTGGCAGTTGTACAAGTCTAGAAGAACTATATATAAGCTACAATAACTTCCAAGGATCTATTCCTTCGTCCTTTAGTTCACTAAGAGGCATTACAAAATTGGATGTTTCTCACAACAATTTGTCAGGCAAGATTCCAGAGTTCCTAAAGACCTTCACCTCAATAAATCTTTTGGATATATCATATAATGATTTTGAAGGTATGGTACCAACAGAAGGTGTTTTCAGGAATGCAACAGCAACATCAGTGGTAGGAAATCAATATCTATGTGGGGGCATACGTGCTTTTAGACTACCTGTATGCAAGTCTGCCCGATCAAATAGGAGATTGACCAAAAAAATGAAGATAATAATCTCGGCAATTGCAGTTTCTATGGTTATATGTGTGGCACTTGTACTTATAGCTTTATTTATTTGCCATTCAAAAAAGAGAAGAAGACAATCTACATCGACATCTCTAGGAAAAGCACTATTGAATTGTTCTTATCAAATTCTTCTTAAAGCCACTAATGGATTCTCTTCAGACAATTTGATTGGTATAGGTAGTTTTGGATGTGTATATAAAGGAATTCTTGAACAAGAGGGAGTCGTTATTGCGGTGAAGGTGCTTAACCTTCAACGTCGAGGAGCTTCAAAGAGTTTCATAGCCGAATGTGCAGCCTTAAGGAACATTAGACATCGAAATCTTGTCAAAATACTCACAGCTTGTTCAGGAATTGATTATCATGGTAATGATTTCAAAGCTTTGGTTTACGAGTTCATGAGTAATGGGAGCTTGGATAATTGGTTGCATCCAATGCTTGGATTGGATGAAGAGCGAAGGACTTTAGATTTTCAACAAAGATTGAATATTGCAATTGATGTGGCTTGTGCACTTGAGTACCTTCACCATCACTGTGAAACACCAATCGTTCATTGTGATTTGAAACCAAGCAATGTCCTTCTCAACGAAGAAATGATTGGACATATAAGTGATTTTGGGTTAGTAAAGTTCCTTTCTAGCGGGGAATTTGACTATCCTATAAATCATTCTAGTTCCATTGGAGTAAGAGGAACCATTGGTTATTGTCCCCCAGGTATAGTTTTACATTTTTCAACCATTACTTTCATTTTATTTGGATTCTTTTTGAATCTTTTTATTACACAATTGAAATTAATCATGTAAATATGATTGATATTTTTTATTTTGATGTCCGCTATCACCAATATTATTACTCTTATAATGGACTAAAAAATTTACATTTTATTCCATGTATAGCTAAACAAATTCAAGTAACTCTAGGATGATTTATGCCTTGCAGAATATGGTGTGGGGAATGAAGTATCAACATCCAGTGACATATTTAGCTTTGGCATACTCTTGCTAGAAATGTTTACAGGAAAAAGACCTACTGATAATATTTTTAAAGAGGATTTATCCCTGCACAATTTTGTGAAGAGAGCTTTGCCTGAGGAAGTGATAGAAGTTATAGATCCCAACCTTCTTCAAATACAATTCAATGAAGATGCTACCTCAAGCCATGGCCACAATTTTATGAACAGGAGAAACAAGAAACTTATTGAGTCTTTGATTTCAATATTTGAAATTGGAATCTCTTGTTCTGCTGAATCACCACAACAGAGAATGAATATTGGTGATGTTACTGCTCAACTATCCTCAATCAGAAACAAACTTTTGAGGACTCGATTGCCTCTCGAGAAAGAAGTTGGAAGTGCAATTCCATTATGATACTCATAATGAATTTTAGAGTAATTTCATATAGTCTAAATTGTCTTATGACTTTGGTTATTTAGTAAAAGTGAAGCAAGATAATTTAGAAATCTAATTACTCTTTTTTTTTTTTTTTGCAGGTTCATAATGTTGAGGACTTTAATTCAACCCCAGTTGACATGAAGATTTCGAGAAAAAAGATGAGAATGGCAGTTCAGCACACATATATATATTTTCTATTATATGAAGCTTGTGGTCTCTGATTTTGTTCTTTCTATAAATGTAATTGTTATATGTTTGTAATGTTTTTTATTATCCAATTTTTCAATAATGCATGTACTTTAATGGGCTTGTGATATTTTAGGTAATGGAAGTAGTTGGCAACTGCCAAGTTATCTGAAACTATGCTTTCTAGCTACTTGCTTAGTAGTTTCAGTTTGGTTAGAATATTATTTCATCGACTTCATAAGTTTTTGTTGTCGATCGTAACTTACAACTCCTGTGTGCAAAATGAAAGAGCTCTTGACCTTTTAATCAATCAATACCCCTTTTCGTGATCCTAAATCAATATGTATATATTTATATTCCCTAAATAACTGAATTTTTTAGATCCTTATAAAGGAAATTGTCATTGCCACTAATTAAAATACAACTGCAATTAGAGGAAGGTATAAAAAAAATTACTTCTTTTTTTCAAAAAATTTACTGCCGACCATTTTTTTTTTCTAACGGACTGCTGCATCTTCTCTACCCTCTTCCTTTCTTCATAATACCTTGTCGAAAATGGATTTGTTCATCGGACCATATCCTTCTTATTGGGACTTTCTAATTCATCAGGATAACAAGCCTCTTCAAAAATCCCAATATTGAAAGCACAAACCGCTGCTCATGAATATACTTCAAACCACAAAGAATCTCTTTTGAATACAAACGAATAATTTCCTCATCTAATTTTCCTCCAAATTTCTCCGTGAAATCTCTTAAACTTCCTTGACCCATATACTCGTGAAAATACTTGCTTTACTACTTCATCATTTGCTAATTCTTTTGACATGTTCTTTCCTAAAAACCAAACAATATAAGACGAATTCAAACCCTCAACAATTTCATCCTCATTATCTGAAGATTGGATATTGTTTAAAGAATTTGCAAGCTTTAAAACAAAGATTTCTGCATTAGTCTTGTTCATGGCTAAATAAATATTACCTTGTGATCCAAAACCAATAGCTCTGCCTTTTACCCATTCCCCTGTCTCTGAAAATCTTGCCATTTTTTTTTTCTATTATAAAAAAAATGGAAACAACAGTCTTCTTTTTTTATAAATCTTGAATCGGACGCTTAGACCCAACTCAGAATATGATAGTGATAATCCCTTTTTATGCATACACAGTTATCAAACTTACCCACTTAGTTAAAGAGTAAATAAATGAAAGGTAAGCCTTGATATAGTTAATTTCTAAGCTGATTCGATTAACTATATCATAAACTACTTGTTGTAGAGTATGGTGTGGGAAGCCAAATTTCAACATCTGGTGATATATTTAGCTTTGACATACTCGTATTGGAGATATTCACAGGAAAAAGGCCTACTGATTAAAGAAGAGTTTCCTCCATTAATTGAATCACAGTCCAAGAATATTACATCTGAA
>CANXYC012966482.1:0-46239 GCA_948193065.1 Aleurites moluccanus | reverse complement strand
TATATATATATATATATATATATATATATATATATATATATATATATCTGTCAATTTAGTTATTTCGATTTTTTAGTAAGAAAATTAAACCAAATTGAGTTAAAATTTTCACATAATTAATCGAATCAATATATTTCAGTTTATTTTTTTGATTTTTTAATAAAATAAAGATTTAATTATTAAAATATATATTTTTAAATATATATATATATATATTGGTCAATTTAATTTTTTCAAATTTTTAATAAGAAAATCGAATCAAACTAAATAAACTAAAATTTTCAAAAAATAAATCGAATCGAATAAAAATTTGAGTCAAATGTAATTAAACCGATCAAATTATATTCAATTTGATTTGATTTTTTATTGGTTCAATTTTAAACTCACCTCTAGACACAATGGCACAAATTTTTACAAGAATAATATTATTTTGTTGTGGAGTGAAACTAAAATAATTGAGTGGTATTTGGGTAAAAATTAAAATGAAAATGATTTATTGATTTAACAAATTTTTTAGTAAAATGATCTTATTGTTCAACGAAATCAAAATAAATAGATTATTTAGTATAATTTTAAAAATATGCAGACTATTTAATATAATATGGTAAAATATAGGGATCCTAAAGTAATTATTCATAATAATAACTTGGTAATTATTAAATAATTAAAAATATTTATATGAAATTATTTTTAAAAATTGAGAAATTTTTTAAATTAATTAAAATAATTATTTAGACACCTGCATCAATTTTTTTTTCCCTTTCCTAATCCAATTTCCTAATGAGGCAAGGGTGAAAAATAATAAAATCCATTTTTTTAGTGATTATTTATACTTTACAATTTTTAAATACATCCCATTTTATAATTTGCACTTATCAAATGATTATATTATTAATATAATTTTACAAGTTTCAATGTCAATAATTACTATTAGTTATAAATTATTTTTTAAATAAAAAAATACTTTTTTTGTTAGCATATAAATTTATTTTATTTTTTTTATTTATTTAATTTTAATATGTCATATTTACTTATTAAATTAGTAAATTTATCATAAATTAGATTAATATAATATAATATATTTTTCACATGAAATATTATATTTTTAGTGTCATATTAATATGTCGGTCATTAAATTATGAAAGGTGATCTATTATTAAAATAAAAATAAAAATTTAATAATAAAAAATAACAAATTAAAGTTATGTAAACCTATTAAAACTAAATGTAAAATTTAGTGAACACCAATATAATTTATTTATTAAAAAATATTGTTTGAGATTTCAACCACTTGTTTGAAATATTTAATAAAATTAATTATTAAATATTTAAAATATAAAAATAAAAACTAATTTCCTTTATTTATTAACATTTATACCTCTAATACCTAGTGTCATTAATCTCTCATTCCTAACTATTTAATTGCTATTTTTTTTTTTTTTTTTTTGTTCATAAGAAAGTCAAATGTGCTCAAGTATTATGAGGTATACAAATATATGTGTGTGTGTGTGTGACAAATTAACAATTCCTAGACAACTCTCATTCAATTAATAAAAATTCTTAGATATAATTATGCTAGTAATACTTGAATTTTTTTTTTTATTTTCTATTTTTTTCTTTGCAATCAAAATATATATATATATATATATATATATATATATATTAGATGTATTTAGCATAAATAACTCACATAAATATTAACACGGACTATTTTGCAAGTAAACAAATAATTATCCAGATTGAAAACCATTAGTTAATTTAAACAGTTAATTTTTGATTAATTAATGATAATATAACATATCGATATGTTAATTATAATATATATTTTATAATTAAATAGTTAATTATTATATTTATTTTATAAAATAATTATTATTTGATATATTGATTAGTCCATAATTTAATATAATTATTTAAAAGTTTTCACAAAAAAGGGTTTAAATACTTAATAAACAAAACTAAAGGCAAGAAGTAAAGATAATTAATGAATGACAATTGATAGAGTCTAGACTAATTACTTATATTAGTTCACATTTCCAAGTTGATCCAATGAAATTGATATTTACCCTGTTTATTGATGTCTGATTGGGAAAAATTTCCCAACTGCTCCTTAAAAAAAATGAAGTCAACTATGCACATCTTTGTTATGCAGCACATAACAATTATATTCTATATTATTCCAATTTTATAATATATGTTCAGTACTCAATTTTATATGAAGGTTATATTATTCCTATTTGTTAAGTTAATTTTTCAATGAAATTGGTACTTAGTGTAGTGTTAATATATAATTAATATATAGAAAACTTTGATTAAGTAAAAAAAAAAAAATTGTGAAACTTTATTAAATTTTTAAATTTTTGGACAATTTATTTTGGAAAAATATATATATTTCAAATTGAAAGAGTATTAACTAGTTTGTACAATTTTAAAATGATTTTACGCATGTTATCTTATTATCATTTTTTTATTTGGTGCAATGATAAAAAAAAATTTAAAATTTTATGTCACTTTTTAATTTATTTAAAATTTAAAATTTTATCAATTTTATCTTAATTTTTAAAATTAGTTTCAATTATGGCCAGAAAAATCTAATGACCTAAAAATTTAAAACTTTATATCATTATTTAATTTTATCTAAAATTTTAATTTTTATCATTTTTATCAACAATTTGAATTTAATACAAATTTAACTTAATTTATTGTCTCATAAATAAAGTAAATTATATTACTTTTTGAAAAATAGGGTAATTAATTATATTAAATAATATAAATTATCCTTTTTGTTTAAGTATTAATATAAATCAGCCGTATATTAGATTTTATAATAAATTAATTTACTATTTTACTTAATAAAAAAATTCTCTGTATATATATTAGATTACTTTATTACACATTATTTATATGATTATTAAAAAAATTATTTTATTGATAATTTATTATATTATTTTTAATTTTAGAGAGTGATTTATTTATTTCATTGAAAATTGTTACAATAATCTTAATTTGAAAAGAAAAAATATTTGACTATATTACATTTTTTTAATAATAAGAATTGATAAATTTAAAATTTAAATTTGATTTGAATAAAATTATTTAAAATTTTTTTAAATTTTAAAATGATTTAAACTTAAATATCTTATAAAATTAAAAGTTAATTTCTCATGTATTTTATAAAAATGAAAATTGATTTGAAAATTAAATATTACATTAAATTTATTATATTATTTTTAATATTAAATACTGCAAATTAAACTTAATATGTATTAGATTCAAATTATGAAAAAAAATCATAAAATTTAAAATTTTGGATAAAATTAAAAAAACACAAAATTTTAAATTTTTTAAGTCATTAGATATTTTTATAGGATTTGAATATAAATTTATTGATAATTAAAAAAAATAAACTACCACTAAATTAGGCATATGAATGCATTATATTATTAATTTTAGGTTTAACTTAGTAAAAGTCTAAACAAAATTTTAGGTTTAGTTTGCTATATAAGTGTAAATAAAATATAAAATCACTCAAATATTGCATGTATATAGTCTTGGTAATAATTAATTATCATCTACACTAACAACAAAAAAAGAAATAAATGATCAATTAATTCACCACAATGAATCACATTAAACATTGTAATTAATATGGGAATCCATTAAAAAAAAAAACACTCCATTTTTTTCCATTGCTTTAAATCTTATTCCGATAATTTCCTTTTCAGGGGTTATGGAACTAAATGGCACCTAATTTTTAGGGGAAACGTAAAAAAAAAAAAAAAAAAATTATGAATTATTGTAAAAATTTTATTAAGTTGTTTATGGTTTTGGTGGTTTACTTAAATCCATAAAATTTATTGATTTAATTAAATTTTTTATTTTTCTTTTAAATTTTTAAAATTTAAATTTAACTCAATTTAGCTTATAAATCAACTTTTTTTTTTTTCTATTAATCATATAAACACCATATTTTGAAAAAATAAAAAAAAATTATTATTATATTTATAAAATTAAGGTTAAATTATTGATATATAAAAAAATAAAAATATATATTTTT
The DNA here is from genome assembly GCA_948193065.1 of Aleurites moluccanus. Lineage (NCBI taxonomy): Eukaryota > Viridiplantae > Streptophyta > Magnoliopsida > Malpighiales > Euphorbiaceae > Aleurites > Aleurites moluccanus. The sequence continues at coordinate 42,182 of CANXYC012966482.1, read as the reverse complement.
TAATTTTTCTGTATTATATATATACTATATTTACAGTCTGTTTTATTTACTGAATTAAGTAATTACTTTTCCTCTTTTCAAACACATATTATAATTCTTTTGGTTTTTCTAACATTGAATAATTATTCAACTCTAATTTTGTATTTATAATAATAATTATTGTTACTTCCAAATTTTTTTTAGAATTTGATTTTTTTAGTTTGTAGTTTTTAATCAATAAAAAAAGTAAAAAAAAAAAAAAAATCAATTGAGCCATTTAAAAAGTTTATAATTTTAAATCAACCATAATAAAGGAGAGTTTAATAAAAAATTTCATTCCCTATTTTTTATTTCCAATTTCACCCTTCGCATCCTCTATATTATATCAATCGACAGAGCCAGAGAGAAGCCACCACTTTCCTAGCTGAAGCTCATTTCTCAGCTTCTCTTTCTCTCTCTCTCTCTCTCTCTCTCTCTCTTCAGCTATGGCAGGATCTTCGATCAAACCCACTCCCCTTTTGAAAGATGAGCTCGATATAGTGATACCCACAATTAGAAATCTTGATTTCTTGGAGATGTGGAGGCCTTTTTTTGAGTCATATCACTTGATCATAGTCCAAGATGGTGACCCATCAAAGACCATCAAGGTCCCTGATGGTTTTGACTATGAGCTCTACAATAGAAATGATATTAATAGGATTCTGGGTCCTAAGGCTTCTTGCATTTCCTTCAAGGACTCTGCTTGTCGCTGCTTTGGTTTCATGGTCTCAAAGAAGAAGTATATCTTCACTATTGACGATGATTGCTTTGTAAGTTCTTGATTTTTGTGATTTCTTCGTATTTTTTGTTTTTTGATATTTCAAGAGAATTTAGTTTTTGTTGTGCTTGACTCTTGTTTGTTGTTTCTATTAGTAGTTTCTGTTCTTTGGGGTCCTAAATGATGAAAGTTCTTTTCATTTTTTTTATTTGATTCACTTGTTTATGGGAAGAGTATATATATAGCTTTTAATGTTATGAAGGAGAAAAAATTTTGGATCTTGGTGTTTATTTGGGATTCTTGGTTTTAATGAACTTGATTTAGAGAAGAAATGAAGAATTATAGGTTTCTTGAGGGAGGATGGATATTTGGGTGGTTCTCGAAGTTTGTGCTTGAAAAATCTGGATCTTGACATAACCTTTTTGTCGGTGTTCTGATTTTTTGCTTCGGGCGGTATTTCATTCTTTTTAATCGAGTGTTACTGTGTTGGGTGGGTTCATTATACTTTTTGTGTGTTGCCTTTTGTAACTGCATTTTCATTTTGATGTTACCGTTATGCTCTTTAGCATTTCTTCTTTGTTTCAGTTTGATGTTAGTGTTATTCTCATCAGCATTTCTTCTAAGTTGATAATTCTTCTGCTGATTTGAGACAAAATTTTATGCAAAATTGGGAACCAGAGTCGTGGAATGTGAACAATTATCATGGATCTTTAACATTTAACACCTTTCAGATCACATTTTATCTATTGCTTCAAGTTCAAACATAAGATTCTTTTGACAGCATTATACCAAAATCTGGTAATAAGGTCCTCTGCAGCGTGAACTGCCTATTTCTTTTTATCCATGGAGAGAATCTGCATAGTTTTCTACATGGCATGGTTGAGGATCTGATAACAAAGTGGCGTCTCAGAAAGTCAATGCTTGTCTTCTATCGGCTCTTGGCTCGCTATGATGCCTACAATAACACCGCTGATTACCTTTTTTTTACTTATCAGAACAACCTTCTGGATCTGGTGCAAAACATAGGATGATAAAGTAATGTTCTGTATTAATTTACAGGTTGCCAAAGACCCATCAGGCAAAGAGATAAATGCACTTGAACAACACATCAAAAACCTTTTAAGTCCATCAACTCCACATTTCTTCAATACTCTTTATGATCCATACAGAGAAGGTGCAGACTTTGTTCGTGGATATCCTTTCAGTCTCCGAGAGGGTGTTCCCACTGCTGTTTCTCATGGCCTCTGGCTTAACATCCCTGATTATGATGCTCCCACCCAGCTTGTGAAGCCCTTGAGAGAAATACAAGGTATATAGATCTCAGCCTAGAACTTATTTTCTGTTATTAACAATGGGAGTATATTTTCGCTTATTTATTCATTCCTTTTCAATTTCAGGTATGTTGATGCTGTGATGACAGTACCCAAAGGAACCCTTTTCCCAATGTGCGGCATGAACCTTGCATTCAACCGTGAGTTGATTGGACCTGCAATGTATTTTGGGCTCATGGGTGATGGTCAGCCTGTTGGGCGATATGATGATATGTGGGCTGGCTGGTGCATGAAGGTATATTTCCTCTACGAATATTACTCATATTTGCAGTTGATTTGTTCATTTTGGAATGATGATTGAATACTTTCCAAGCAAACTATTGTAGCTTCTTCTTAATCTGTTGAAATTGTTGTCCGTATTGATGTGTTGCTGGTTTCAGTTTCTTAGCTCATTTAAATGGTTAAACTCACATTTGCTGAATTGCCGAACATTTTAGGTGATATGCGATCATATGGGATGGGGAGTTAAGACTGGCCTGCCTTACATATGGCACAGCAAAGCTAGCAACCCATTTGTTAATCTGAAAAAAGAGTACAATGGAATATTTTGGCAGGAAGATCTTATCCCATTCTTTCAATCTGCTGTCCTTACAAAGGAATGCACTACTGTTCAAAAATGCTATATCGAACTTGCCAAGCAGGTGAAAGAGAAGTTTGCAAAGGTAGATCCCTACTTCATTAAACTAGCAGATGCCATGGTGACTTGGATTGAAGCTTGGGATGAACTCAATTCTTCTCAACGAAACCCCGCAAGTGCAAAGCTACCCAATGGCACAGCAAAGTGAAAATTTTGATTATTTGAAAACCAGTTTTTATTTAGCCTTTCCCTTCTAGTACTAAATTTGTTAGTTGCCTAGTTGGTGTAGCTTCATTATTATTATTATTATAATTATTATTGTTATTTATTATTTAGAATATATATATATATGTTCATATTGTATGAAGCTTGAGAGCATTTTTAGTACATTAGAGGGATGTTATTTCTAACGTGTTTGATATTGAACTTTCTAAACTCAGTTTTTGACATCGAGGTAATGAGATTTGAAATTGAATTAGGCTCGACTTTTGATGGTCTGGGGAAATCATGGAGTTGAATTTGAAAGTTTTTTGCTGGGCCAACCTGTCTATTTTATTTATGTCTGTCTCCCAGATCATTGCGTTGCAATTCAATTTTTTTTTTGTTTTATTTTATTATTTTGGTTAAAATGAATTTTAAACTTGAACAGAAGCATTTGAAAATTGAAATTCTTCTCCATCCCTGAAATGGGGGGTTTTATTTTAAGGTTCATGCTTGGATCTAATGACAATTGTCAAAAACCTTGAGCCTTACAGGCTAAACATCACTTTATTGTGGTCTCGAGTTTTGCTGGCAGTTCTTGTCAGCTACTATATATCCAATCTATTTTGAATTTGCATTTCCCTCTGGGACCTACAACCCCTCCTAAATTTAGGTGACATCTCCTTTTTTTTTTGTATGGTACTGTTATTAAATAATTTCTCCATTTTTTTTTTATCTAATTATTTAAAATTTTACTCATATATTAAAATACATACTAATTAAATTTAAAATAATTTATTTAATTTTATATCATTAATTTCACATTAAATTAAATTATATCCTTAATCTTATTTTAAATTAAATAATTATATTTTAATTAAATACTATTAAGATAAAATAAGAATAAATAAAAAAATATTACTTTTAAAAATTTTAAATCATAATTAAAAATAAAAATAGATAAATTTTTAAAATAATAAATAAATAAAAAAAACAGAATGAGCAATATTTTTCAACTGTTATTTATTTATTTATTTATATTTCAAACATTGCTTTTTGAAAAGAAAAAAAAAATCCAACCTCAAACAAAAACCTGCTAATTTATCCCCAACTCCGCCCTTCCATGTATCATTCAGAGTTGTACTGTTTGTAGGTTTAGAGTACTATTTGTGCCTAAAAGAATTTTCTTCTGCTGCTCTCCGGCAAGTATTTGAAGGACAGATTTTCTGATAAAACCTATTTTAAATGTTATAAATTCATAATTCATCTTTCACCTTCCATAAAACCTATTTTAAATGTATACCCCACTTCAATGTGTTAATAACATGTGAAATTAAAAAAAAATATTAATATCCTTACAAGTCATGTTAGTGAATAAGTTTTTCAAATCATAATATAAGGTAAAAATATACAAGTGATATAAACCAGAATTTTCCTAATATTACACAACTTATCTAGAGATTTCTGCCTTCATTAATTGCACTGACAAGAGTATAGTTCACATCTCCACAAGCCAAACAAATCACTTACACTAATACAACTATAGTAAGAAAATTAAATCTCCATCTTCATTTATCATTTTAGCTATGTATCCCTTTCATTATGTATGCATTTCAATTGAATGAAATATCATTTTCATGGATTGCTTGTAATGTATAAGGAGAAAACAAAAAGGAGAATTTGTACATTCGTAAGCAAACACAATGGGAACCTTGTCAAGTACCAATTGTAAACAACTTTACTCCTATGCTCACGCCATCCAGCAGGCTATGCGCCAAAAGATAAAAGATCAAGAAAGAGAAGAAAGGACCTTGTTTATTCATCTCATTGATTTTGTAAACAACACTAACTCACTGACGGCATTGATAAACCAGTAACTGACCTCTGTCATCTGCTACTGCCAGCACACCAGACCCTGAATCATCGGTAGAAATGCACGAAACACTTCCACCTGACAACAAGGGAAAAAATTTTAAAAATAAATACTTTTCCAACCAAACCTGATTACTGATGTTGGTATCAGTGCTTTTGGATGATATGCTTGTAGCAAGCACCTGCTTGGTCTAGTTTCACAAATACCAACATGAAGCTAAACATCATGTAAAGGATCATAATGCGTGAGTGTGCAGATATTATAGAAAAACAGTACTTTCTAATAACATAGCTGTAGAACATCCAGTGTAATAGTGTAGTTTTATTAAACAAAGGGGAAACTATGATGCCAAACAAGATGTTTCTGATAAAGAAAGAGAATTCCACCCTAACACCATCCAGTGGTCTCCCAAGCCAAGGACCATGGATGGAGGCATCTTTAAGCTGCTCTAAATTTTTGTTAAGGCAACCGTTACAAAGTAAAGAACTGCAAAATATGGCTTAGACATGGAAAATGACAAATTCTCCACTAATAGTGTAGTATGAGTTAGCGCAAGTAAGCTTCAATCAACTCAAGCTCTTTGCCTAGTCTTAGAAGAGTTCAAACTCTCAAGCTTGACTTAAGCCTTAATTAACATTAAAATTGGAGCTTGACTCATTTAAATTTTAAATTTTATTAACCTTGATCTAAACTCAAATTTAACTTCCCTTTTAACTTTCTTAACTTATAAAAAATTGAAAAAAAATAGGGTCGAATCTACCTTGTCAAAGGATTTGACTATGAAAAAGAAAAAGGAAGAATGCTATAAATGGCAATTCTCTTCCAAAATAAGTTGCATAATATTTTAGTATGCATAACAAGAACAAACAATAAGAACATAGCAGCTATAAGGATCCATTTGCATAGATGATCATTTGACATGAAAGTAGATTTAAATTTTAGTTTTGAGTGTAAAATCATAAAAAGATATATACATGATATTAAATCCCAATACTCAAATCATTTTAAATGACTAGCTTTTCACTTGGACTCTACAATAAATACATAGTTTCAAACATTGAAATTTCGTACAGAAATTCATTTTTTTTATTAATATTTTGTTATTTTAACAGGATTTGTTATTTATTAAATAATTGAAGTAACAAGCACTTTTATTTCGTGCATACAGGCACACACAGTCGAAAACCAAAAATCAAGCAACTGAAAGACCAGTACATATGTATATTTACATATGTTTATTTGAGCCTACTCATGTTCTTACAAATGAGTTATCTTAAGAGCTTATGAACAAGAAAATTCACATACCTGCAAGTGAGTTGACTTGTGAATATATAAATGACCCAGCTATAAGTTTAGGGTTCAGTATGACTTGCAAAAACAAACCAGTTAAAAAGAGACTATTGAGTCGAGCTCTAAGTAGCTCATGAGCAATTTGGTTCATTTGAAGCCCTAAGCTTTCTGATGCTTTAAATGCTACTCCTATTTCAGAATTTCATACCATCCAGATGGAATTGAACAAATTAAAAACACCGAATCAAGATTATACATTGTACTTGTGAATCTATGATTTTGATCAGACAACAGGCTCCACCAGCCTAATTAAGATTTTACAATATGTCATTTAAGTATCCCTTTCTAGATGCATTACAGTTGAATGTCATAGGAATAACCAGTTTACCAGCAAGCAAGCACAGAAGCTTGGACACATGAACACAATTCACTTGCTAACATTTACCAGCATATACTATTTAGGCAATTTATTATTTCTAGTTATTTGAATCACACATTTTTGCTGATCATTTCACTAGCTAAAAACAGATTATCATTTTAAGGATTTTGAAGCTAACTGAACTGACAGAAACACAATTAACTTGGGCCATCTTAGATGCATGAGATGCAAGGAAAACAAGTTATAATGATAAGACCTAATCTGGTACATCATCTTCTGCAGCATCAGTTCATTATATTTTTGCATAGATTTGCAGAATCTTGCAATAAAGAGCTATCAGATTGACATGGATGATAATCAGTTTTCATTGTCATATACAGAGAGGGAAAGTCATCCATATCACATTCTTCAGTTTGCAATAGTAAAAATTGCCAACCAGTGAACTGTGCAAGATGATTTCATTGCCTTCCCAATTTTAATGATAATTTCCCTGACTTCATATATTGAGAGGGAAAGTCATCCATATCACATTCTTCAGTTTGCAATTGTAAAAATTGCCAACCAGTGAACTGTGCAAGATGATTTCATTGCCTTCCCAATTTTTAATGATAAATTCCCTGACTTCACAATTCCCTTTCTTCCTATCACCTATCAAGTCAAGAGGGACTCTTTTCTTTCCTTTGTTACGCAGAAGTAATTGGAGAATTTAAGTTGCTTTACTTTCAATTACTAATGCATATCCCGTTTCTTAATTATTGAGAAGGATGGGAATACATATAACAAGACGAAGAATGCATATGCATGACAAATTATGCTGGAATCCTCAGAATTTCAATATAGATAATTACCTACTGAATTTTAGATCATACAATACATACGACAGAAGCCTTAATTGCCAAAACTGAATTATACCTTTGAATTTATGCAGAGTGCCAAGTTTATTTCCTGTCAGTAATTCCCACATATACACAAGTCCATCAAGTGTGCCAATTATTCCATGACCAGCAGATGTACCAATACCAGCAACCCTGCAAAGTGATTTGATTTCCAAAGTCAAACTTTTGGCACCTCGAACAGCTGATTATACACCTCAGATGCATGAAAGAACTTTTGCAGATTCAGGCTACATGTAAATAAAAATCCATTTTTTAGATGAATTGCTTTTAACATCAAAACCATGAATAGTGATGCATTCTGTAATATGGTATTTGTTCCTTACAAGTTAAAACTTATCAAACTACTTTCGTGAAAATGCAGAGAGAAAAAAAATGGAGAGATATCACATCGAAAGTTCAAAAATGTGGTTTGTATGCTTTGAACTAACTTTGTCTCCATCATCAATTTATAACAAAAACAGAAATTAATCACAAAAAAAAAACACACTTTGTGTTGTTTAGAGACAAGGAACACAAATTCAAAACTAGGAAATAAAATTTTTAAGAACCTTGCATCCAATGCACTTCCCAAGATCACTGTATTCTTCACCAGTAGAGCTAGCCTCCACCATCCAGTTGAATTTATCTGGCAATCACTTGATTCATAGTCATGTTGACCATCAGAGTCAGGGAAAGTTGAAACAAGACACCAAATGGCAATATCTTCCCCCTGTAAAGGAGGAAAAGCATGGTTCTTGCTGTGGTTTGAAAACTGCACCTTTGTTGCATCCACGAGTCTATTAATGTAAGCTTGAACATTAGAATAACTGAAACCATGGACTTCTCTTTGCCAGCAAAATAAACTGATAGGAAACAACTGATAAACTGAAGTGCTTGGAGCAGAGAACCTTGAGATGAACATACGTCTTGAAATATCCCTAAAAAACCAAAATTTAGTGATCATATACTTATGAAATTCAATGCAAACATAAAATTGATTGCCCTTAGTTATTCCATGCAGGGAGAAAGGTGCAAAAAAAAAAAGTAAAATGATTATTACCTTCAGAAAAGTTTGCCATTAATGACAAGGGATTCAATTTTTCAAAGAAAAATCCATAGTTCCATAAAATAAAAAAAAATTATGAATACTCTAAAAATGATATAAAAAATGGATTTTCTCTATTTTTTGCGTAAAATTGATCATGTCATAAACTAACATCTTTATCCATTTGAGATATATACTTCTTGTATCTATCCAAAAGGAACGGAAGGCAGAGAAATACATTTTTGGAGGAAAGAAAAGTTAAATAAAAGTTTAAAATTTTAGGATATAGTATGTGGCAAACAATGTTCAACAGCGTAAAAAAAACCAAAGCAACAAGCTTTTAATCAATAAATCTTATAAGCGGAAAATAATGTTGGGCTGTATAGTACAATGAGAAGTTTATTTTAGCAATAATTAGTTTTTAAGACATAGTTATAAAATTATAACATGAGAAATAAACATGCAAGTGACATGTTAAGGCAAAGGATTGGGGGAGGGAAGATGGGGGATATCAGGACATGCAATGCTGGCAACAAATAGAGTCAATACGTCCATTAATTGCCAAATTAGTAACTTCCAGTTGACAAAAGAAGATGTCATATAAGCAGCTTACCATAAAGTGAATTCTCCAAAGCCGTTGTGCCCAATAACTAGAGAAGCACATTTTGGAATTCTCTTCAACTCCATTATGCAAGGGGATATATAATCATTGGATAGTATGGTGAATTCTTCTCTTGGAGCACTGAAAATTGTGAAACAGAAAACAAATAAAAACTATGGTCTTCATAAGAATAGCTAGCCGCATCAGAAACTAATGTTAGATGAGAAATATCAGGGTTAGCGAACATGAGTCAACAGGTTATATCAAACATGAAAACCCAGTAAAGTCATATACACCTTCATGAAACAACAGCTGACCTCAATAAATCATGATTGCATAAATAGTCATATGAAAATAATTAATCCAAATTCTCAAACCAGCTACTATGAAAAAATATGAAGCACCCAGGATAGAAGAAAAATCAACATTGAAATATTTGTCCTCGACATGGCCCATATGTGTAAAGCTCAAAAAAAAAAAAAATAGATGAAAATTTAGTCCAAGTGATCATATGTTGAAGGGCTAGAAGAAAGAAGCAAAAGTGTGTGTGAGGAAGCTGTTTCCAATATGGCTCACATACAGACAACTGCAAATTTACTGCATTTATAAATTACAATCATAAAGGAGACTAAGCCTCTACAAGTAAAGAAAGAGTTGGACTATTCTATAAGTTAACTACAATAAAAAAAGATGTCTTAAACTAAATCATTTTGGAATACCAATAAACGAACAAGGCCATGAAATTCCTCAAAGAATTGAAGTAAAATTAGATTTTGCATTTTGTTAATATATTCACCTCCATCTTGAATTCATGGTCCACAGATACAGTCGCCTACTCTCTCCAGCAGCAATGAGATGGTTGGGTTCACACACTAATATGCACTGTAAATTGTCAGTTGTTCTCAATTTTTGTAGAACTGAAACATATCCTGCTTTTACTTGTACAATCTTTACTGTACTGTTCTCAAAGCAGTCTGATGTACATGTTGAGCACAAACAGTCAATTCTTCCTTCCCTGGGATCATGTATAGCTCGTTACTACCCAGAAACCAAATCTTATCTCATTAGATATAATTTTCAGTAATATAAAGACAAGCAATTTACCTGCAATAGGGTGTCCTTGTGCTGCCAAGTAAAACAAGATGCTGCCCATCCGGTGTGAGTTGCAAACCAGACCTTTCAAATGTAATCTGAAAAAGATTCATGCAGTAGATAAAATTTTGAAAATAAGTGGAGCATGACAACCAAAGATGTCACTTAATATAATAAAAAACATAAATGGTTTCACATCTTACTTCTCTACCAAAGATATCTACTGAAGATAACCAGGTTACTGATGTGTGACCAACAAAACAAGGGCATCCCTTACTTGGCTCTTCAATTGCTAACTTGTAAAGGAACAAAGTTCTGTCCTTTTCTACCAGGAGGCCACATAGAGCACAAATGTAGATTTCATTCTCTTTTCCGCTCAGCAACAGTGACAAAACAGGCATGGAGTGTAAGTAGCATCCCAAAAGGTCAATAATGCCCTCTAACTCATTATTAAGCTCAGAATTTCTCTGAATCTTTAGTTCTGAATTTCCTTGAACCTCCTTGGAAATGGAAGTCTCATTATGATAGAATCTAGTTCCTTGTTTCTCCAATCCAGGATTAACATCTAAAGTATTCTCAGGCCCAACCAGTCTCTCTTTCAAATATGCTTGGGGTTTTTCTACAGTTGACTCAGATGGAACAAAAAGATTTGATGTATCCTGACCTTCTGAAGCGACCAAAGTTTGAGTTTGTGATATAAGAGGTGACCGGCTGTCTAATACAGGGTTGGAAGTTATAGTAGTTTTGTCCGTATGCAAACCATGGAGTGGCTTTCCAACCGTGGTATCAGCACAAAGTAATTCCTTTTTGTGCAGTTCGTCGACAGAAGAGCTCTTATGGAAGGGCTCTGAGTCGAGCAAAGCTCCTGTAGTTTCTGGGACAAGACCGTCTACGACTTTTCTGCATATTACACTTTCTAAAAGGGGAGGATTATGTTTTCTTGCTGTAGGTTTTGTATTTCGGACCTTTTTTCTAGCGTATAATTTCTTTGGGACTTGACTATTGGATATATTACTTATTTCATAAGCTCCAGCCTCAACAACAGTGTCCTTCCTTGATAAGTGCACAGAACTCCCCAGGGCTCCTACACTAGTATCACTTGGACCTACAGCTAAAAGAATTATTTCGCTTACTTGAAATTCAGAATAAAAAAGAATATTACAGAATTACAAATCATTCAATTGGTTCATATGCCGATTTAGACAAAACCACACATTGCACTGATTAGAAATCTGAAATCAGTCTATTTGAAAAGGGATTATTGGGTTCCCCAGATATGTTGTTAATGAGGAATAAAAAACTGATTAAATATATAAATTAGCATTGTTTCATGAGCCAGATGGACGTTGAAAATGTCAATATCATTCTTAGCTATAGATATTTTCTCGTGTGACAAATGAATGTAGAATTTACTGTAAAGGAGTCAATAATCATTACCTTCGTTACAATCAAGTGCAGTTTTGAAGTCCTTGGAATTGATCTCGGCACCTAATGAGTTTTCAACCAGATTTTTGCTTATATCCTGGTTTACTTCAGTGAGAACTTTATTGCCGGCAGACACGCAACCTAAAATAGATTCAGATAAGTATAGATCCCCATCCTGAGGCCTTTTTGTCAAATTCAACTGCATTTTATCATCATGCAAGACATCTCTCCTCCCGCTAGTCTCAACATGAAAAATCCACCAGTCCTTCACATCTACATTAACAAACTGTTCCCCACTGTTGGGAGGGCATGCATCTTTATCGAAACTAGGTTGATCAGCTTCCACACTGTTGGAAGGCAATAGGTTTATTACATGATCCCCACATTGGTCATCATCAAATGTGTCAAGAACAATAGACTTGGTAGGTTCAGAACTTCGTGCAATTGACTGATTTATACCGGGAGATTGAGCCTCTACAGAGAAGCTAGTTTTATTTTTTTCTTTATAAGGTGTACGTATAAAAGGAAAATTCTCCGAAGGGCCAACGGTTCTCTTTTTCTTGCTTGAGGTTTCCTTAAGCAGAGGAATAGCTTGTGGAAGCAGAACTTTCATCATTGATTTGGCTATATCTTGATCAGCTGAGTCAAAGTCTCTCTTTTCAGAGCTTACATTTGAATTAGATGTGCCTATTTCTTCTTCTGGGAGTGACTTATTCACCAATTCTTCAGAAACAACCACATCAGTTGCCACTAAATCGTCTTTGACGCCACAAGTTATTTTATTGCAGTTACTTGAAGCAGAATTTGTAGTATCATCTGCATCAAATTATTGTCAAACACAGAAGAAAGGAGATTCATTGATGATAATTATATTATGAAAAGTGTAAAATGAGAGCTTAAGAAATCACATTTGACCAACTTAGCAGAAAAGAAGATTAAGTTACGGAACACCTGGAATATCTAGCGTATCAGGAGCACAAAGGTCAACATCATGGACAGTTTGGGATTCTTGTAGACAAGGTGCATCTACAGCTGTGAACTTTGATAACGCTGGAAAATTCAACCCTTCCACTTCACTATCTCGCACCCTATCAAGCTGTTAGACATTAAGAAAATTTTTCATAGTACATCAATTGACTCTGGAAACATAACCTTTACTAAAATCTGAGAAATACTTATTTATTGAATAGGTATGGAAAAGTATAGCCCTGACTTTGACATGACTAAGATCCCATATGTAGAAAAGAAAAATAAAGTGAGCACAACTCACAAGACATCAACATGTCTACCAGTTCATAGCTTCTCGCGCAGAAAAGTTGAGAAGAAATAAAGGATAAGTACTTACAGGTTTTTCCTCTGCACAGGAGTTCCCGACTACAGTGGATTTATTATCTTCAAATCTAGGAAGCTTGATTTCTTCATGGGCTGGGACAACTTTCTCCCTAAAATGATCAGACTCAATAAACTGCGAGGACAAACCATCTTTGGCTGAAAAGTGACTATTTTCTTCTCCAGTTACATATTCTAACTGCACTCCCGTTGACATTCCTCCTAGAAGTCTACTCTCTTGCTTAAGATTCTCACGTATCATATTTGATGGCTCAACAATACATGTCGTGTCTCCAGCTCGCATTCTTTTTAAACTGTCGATATTTAATGACGTGGGATTTATAATTTCACGCCTCTTACTTCTTTTCCCTGTAACTTGAGGCCTAGCCAAATATGGTAATAGATCAGAACATGTGTGTGAAGCTTGGCATTGATTATTGCGCTCTAAATTGGAAGCTCCATTGCAAGTGCTGGAAGATAACAGAATACCTTCTGCTATTCCATTGACATTTGCTACCAGCTCCCGAAGTAACCTCTGGACAAACGGATTTCTGAACCCAAAGAACTGCATATCTCAAGAATAAGGGAATAATTTAATTTAGCATAATATCCCAGTCCTCTTAGTTACAGTGTTAGACTTTTGGAACTGGTGATTTTGGAAATAAGTATAGAACATTAATGAAGTGTGCACTCTGCCAGCAAAAAGGCCTAGTAGTTAAAGATGCATGGATAGCTAGGTACATCAGTTGACCCCAACTCTTCACTTACTTTGTGTACCTTGTAACCATCTCAGACACAAACTGGACACTTAAAAGGCCATGCTCACTTGGACAAGATCCTCCAAACATAAGGAAAGATTACAAAAGGACATGCACATCCAACACTGATAACAACAAAGCCAAGGACAATCAAGAAAGTACAATTAAATAATCAATAACTATGAAGAGCCATTCATCACAAAGTTGCAAGTAGTAGAACAACATGAGCTCTGGAAATGCAAAACCCTCAAAATAAATTATGATTCAACTCAATAATTCAATGGGAAACCATGGTTACATAAGTTTGATAGTTATGATGTTCAATACCACATTAAAACACCTAATTTGAGTAATAGGGGATCAATAAGGACAAAATATTAAAGTCTTGCGGTTAAGAATAGATGAATTCAAAATTTACAATGAAATAAAAGGATAAAAAATTTTACATAAGAGTCGCATAATTCAGTTTCATACAGCGACTTTAACCAGATTAAAATTGAATCACATTGTTGTTTTATTTTTCAGAATTTGCTGTTTGAGAAGAGGAAGATGAGTCAACCAACATATAACTATTTCGAGGCATATGAAAAAAGGATTTGGTTCAAGCTAACAGCAATTTTTCTACAAAAAAAATAAGAACTGTGTCACTGGTTTATGTTCAATTATGTGAATTAAGTTTCGGATAATCCTAATTTTTATTCTGTCTCTACTACATTCCTCATTCATACATCAGATACAAGCAAATAAGCTACGAAATTTGCACTTTAAAAACATAACTGAATGTCAGATTGTACGACCAGAAGCCTTCTTTTTAACATCATCACTCCATCAAAGCAAATAGATGAGTTTAGTTTCTTTCTTCCAATTTAGATTTAATCAATAGAAGTGTCTCCTTCCTCCTCGTACACCAAAACAAGATTAGTGCATTATCCTTTCATCTTTTAGCAAGCATCAAACTTTTAGACATCGTATTTGTCCTACTAAACAAATTAATTCTCAAATGTTATCATTGGCTTCAGTTGCATCAAAGACTAAACCAATTACCGTAAATTGGGGTACACTTAACCCATTTATTTATTACTGAGTGAGAGAGAGAAACAATGCATTATCAGACTTCTTTCCTAATCTTTCTTCCCAAAATGCAGCAGGCTTAATTTTGATTCATAGTGCTCATCAGACTCTCATAGTCTCAATCCCCAAATTGGTAAGCACCTGTAATGTTTCCTAAACTTCTGCACTACTTGGGTTCATCCAAAAAGAAAATGCCCATCAAAATATAGAGCTAGCAGCTTCACTGCAGTGAACATGATTATTTCATGGTGCATAATTAGCAGATTCAAAAAGGTGTTGATAGAATAAACAAAATACAAGACAAAACTGAAGTAACTAAGAGTTCATCAAGATAGTACTCCTTGTCAAGCTCTAAGAGTACCTGAAAGCTAAGTTTTATGATCCCAGGTTCAACAAGTATATATACATATACAAATATGGAAAATGTACTGATATAGTCACAAGTACTAGTATGAAATGCAACTAGAAAGTTAACTTTTTGTCAAAGGTGCTAAGGTCTACCTCTATACCGTCTATCTTGCAAGCAAATCTTTTGCCATGCCAGATCTTCATTCGTGGGCAACCTTTCTTCTGAAATTTCTCCCACGACATATCTGCTGTTTGCCCAGAACACAAATGTCCATCAGCAGAAGTAATCTGTAAAAAAAATGATCACACATCTGTTTTTAGCTATGCATAAAACCAAACACATTTGTTGTAAAGCTGCAGGTTCTAGGTACAAACCACAAATAATGGACCTTTATGACCTTCCTGAATTTCCATCTTATAAGTGTTCCCATTATAAGCTCGACGAGCTTGATATCCCAAAGGATAAGGATACCGATCTTTACCCTAAAAAAGTAAATGTTCAGTCAACTAAAAGCATGGCAAAATGAGATGCAGGCACACAGAATTTGCAATAGCTCAGGACCAGCCAAGTAAGCCCTGTGCTCGTTGAGTTAATTAGCTGTTTTCTATAGCCAAAATTAATTATGCAG
This sequence comes from Aleurites moluccanus, assembly GCA_948193065.1. Lineage (NCBI taxonomy): Eukaryota > Viridiplantae > Streptophyta > Magnoliopsida > Malpighiales > Euphorbiaceae > Aleurites > Aleurites moluccanus. The sequence continues at coordinate 26,622 of CANXYC012966482.1, read as the reverse complement.
CCATGATGGGATTCAGCAGCTGTTTTCTACAGGAACTTCTGATTTGGGACTTCAATAGGACCCTTGACTGTCGAACAAAGGAGACAGATCCTCTGTGGTTATTGAATTTGATTCTCCAATTAGTTAGGATTTTTAAGAGTTTAACTTTGTTATCTTAAGTTTAATTATCTTTCCTATCATATCCTGGATAAGAAGGCGTACCTCTCTTTCTCTTATTTGCACACTTATTGTTCTCGTCTTTCCAACCTTGCTACCACAATATCTACCATTTGCATGTTTCATTCCTAAACCTTACACTATTGCTATCTGCTAAATCATTGCAAACCATAAATACCTATCTATTTTCCTAGTCTTTTAATATGCCTTTAAAACCCCGGTTTCTCAATGCTTCAAAAACACAAATTAACTTGTACATAAAAGATCACACAATTAAACCCTAACCCAAAAAAGTGTTCCCTTGGTACCAATTAAAGTAAAATCCATTCAAACCTAATACAGCTAGAAGCAAAAAAGAGAGATATTTCTGTTGACATATCATCAGTCCTCAAAAGACTCTGCTAGAATTTCATTCCTCTTTTTCACCAATCTAGAGAAGGCCTCAACAGCCGAAACACAAGTAATGTTAGAATTTTCAAACGACTTATATTCAGTCCCCTCCCTCTTCTGTTAGCATGATAAGGTTACTTTATTTGCTCATCTAAATTAGCTTTATCTTTCACAAACAAACCACAAATTCGCAAAATCTAGTAAGCGAATTCAAAATGCATATCAAATCATGATATCTCGCACTTCTTTAATAATTGCAGATTCATATATTTTGAAATTAAAAAAAAAAAACGAATAATGAAACGTATGTGTAATGATTGAAGAAAGGGGGGAAACAAACCCTAGAAGAGCTCCAATACTTCTTGTCCCAGGCTCCACTGTATAAAGATCCAATTGAAATTATTTCAAGACCGTCTGATTTCTCTTCTGCTTCTTCTTTTTTAGATTTCGTCATTGAAAGGAAAACGGAGAAGAGAAATCAAGCCATCGATAGATGTAATCAACGGCGGTTGATCAAATCCATAACAGAGACCAAATAGAAACAGAGAGAGACAGAGGAGAGGCTTTAGATGGCGGGAACGAATACTGAAATTCTCAAATTCCCTCCACTAAAGGAATATAAAAACATTTGATAGTATTAGGAGAAAAGTCTTAAAACATTATTTGGTTATAAAATTTCTTTTATTGAAAAAATTTTATTTATAAATGAGTTAATTATAGAATTCATTTTTAATATTAATTTTTTTTAGAAGATTTTAAATATAAAATATTATTAATTTATAGTCTTTGTTAATTTTATATTTTATTTATAAATTCTTTTATTTTATAATTTAAATAATATAAGAAGATAATTCAAAATTATTTAAACTATAAATAAAAAATTTATATATCCGAGATCTATTAATTTTGAAATCAAAGTCAAATTAAGTTGAGTTGACTTCTATAATTTTTTTATAAAATTTGATTTAAATATAAATAATTTTATAAATTAATAATAATAAAGTACAAATTTATTTTCATTTATATTAAATATAAAAATTAAATGTGAATTCCTAAATGAATTTTTTAAAATTTTATATGATTTATTTACACTAAATATTTTTTATTTAATTCTATATATTAAATTCAGATAATAAAATTTATAATTTTAACATATTAAATATAAAAGTAAAAAATTTTAATTAAATTTCAAAACACTTTATTGACTCTATCAATGTCAAAAGGATAGTCAAAGTATAAAAAAATAAAATAAAAACACTCTACTGTGTAAAAACTTAATTTAAAAAAATTTAAAAAAAAATAAACTAAATTTAAAAATGAAGTAGCTAAATTTTAGACCTCATAAGAAAAATTTAGCTAAAGCAAACCCAAAAAACTGAGAAAATTTACTACGAAGATCTTTACGGCGTCGTTTATCTCATATTTATAGGGAAGTAAATGTAGTTACTGATTATTTAGTTCATTTGGGACCAGACAAGCTAAATGTTTTTGGGCATGCATGTTTAGCATTGTTGTTGTTGGTTGGTTTTTTATTTTTATGTCTCAATTATAACACGGGATAACATGTAACTGAAATTTTTAAAAATTAAATTAATCGAATCAAAAATTTTACAAATTAAATTAAATTTTAAATTAAATCGAATCGAATTGACATAATTTTGTTTAATTTTTTTTATTTTCAACAAAATAATTATATAATAATTAAAAATATATTTTTTAAATATATATAAAAATAAATATAAAATATATATATATTTTAATCGGTTCAATTATTTTAATTATTTTTTTATAAAAATTAAATTAAATTTAAATTTAAATTTAAATCGATCCAACCGAATCAAATTCAGTTTAAGTAGCCAAAAAAATATACTAAAATTAGATATTCTTTAAAAAAAAAAAGTCCAAACCATTTGGTCCTTTTAAATGCCCTAACTAATTATATGTAAAAAAAAAATTACTCCTTGATTGGTGGAATTTGGTTTGCAAAATATTTGAATCTAGAAATAGTGCCTCGATTAAAATTTAATAATTTTAATAAAGAGTAAAATTGAATTCAAGTATTATATATATGTGTGTGTTTGATTTAAATAATTATAAGTCAAATTGAATATATTTTATATTATAAAATATGAAAATAATCATTTATTAATTTAAGGTTAAATTTGAGCTTATTCAAATTTATATAATTATCAATCTATAAATAAATTTATCTAAAATTTTAATATATTGAATATTTCATTTAGTTGTTTAAGTACAAAAACCAATCAAGCTTGAGTTGAATTTTAATTAAAAAAATATAATTAAATTGATTTGAATAGTATAACTTGTAGGGAGGAATAAGCAAGCTATTTTTTCATTTTTAAAAGATCATACTTGGAAGAAGTTGAATGGTTGGAATCAAAGATGGTTTTTCAAAGCTGTGAAAGAAGTGTTGTTAAAGTTAATTGTTCAAGTTGCAGTTTATTGTATGAGTATTTTCCTTATTCCTAGAATGCTCTGTGCTGATTTAGAGAAAATGATGAATTCCTTATAATAGAGTTTGAAAGCTGGTGAAAGAAAGAGTATTCCCTGGTGTAGTTGGCAAAAACTTTGTGTGAGGAAGGATTGGGGTGGTTTGGGTTTTAGAAACCTCCACTGTTTTAATATTGCTATGCTTGCAAAACAATGATGGAATTTACTTCGCCATCCTAATGCTCTTGTTACTAGAGTTCTCAAAGCCAAATATTTTTCTTTAGGAGATTTTTTTATCGATCTCTTTAGGCCATAATCCAAGTTTCACTTAGAAGAGTATCTTAGCTGCACAATCATTATTAAAAAGTGGATACCATTAGAGAATTGGAAATAGTTTGAGTATTAATATTTGAAATGATCCTTGGTTAAAGAATGATGATTCTTTTTATGTTCAATCTACTCCTGAGATGGAGGTTGTTGACCTAACGGTGACAGATTTGATGGTTCTTATGAATAGGGAATGTGATGCGGAGTTGTTACAAGAGTTTTTCTGTCAATCAGATGTAGAATATATTTGTGTTATTCCTCTATCAAGGATGGAGTGTGATGATTTGATAATTTGGCATGCTTCTAAGAATGGAGAGTATACAGTCAAGTCAGATTATCATGTAGCAATGGCTTTGGATGGTTATGAATATGAGCTTCGTGTAGATTAGTGAATAAGTTATGGCAGCTTTCTATTCCTCCTAAAATAAAACATTTTCTTTGGCGGATATTAATGGATTATTTTCCACTTCGTAGTACACTTGTGTCTAAAGGAATGGTTTTGGCTACGGATTGTGTGATGTGTAAGAGTACTGTGGAATCAGTGCAATATTTATTTTGGAGATGTTCCTCTATTTCAAGTTATTGGTCTCAGCTTGAAAATCTTTATGTTATTACTAATAATGGATCTGTGTCTGAATGTTTTTTTGCTTTATTTTTTACAGTGAGTCTAGCTAAAATTGAGGAGATTTGTACTGCGTTATGGAGTATTTGGAACATGCGAAACTCCATTTTGTGGCGCAATTGTTCTGATCATGTTGGAGTTTTTCTTCACCATGGGCTGTCTCTGGTTCGTGATTGGCAAACTTATCACAATATGCAATCCCAACTGATCAGGAATGGTCAGCGAGTACTTCACCCAGTGTTGTGGCGATGTCGTCCTCTTGGTTCGTTTAAATGTAACATTGATACAGCAGTGTTCAAGGAAGAGCTCAGAATTGGAGTAGGCGTTGTTATTCGGAATTTACTTGGTGAGTTTGTTCTTGGCTAGTTACTGCTCACCAAAGGAGACCAAAGGTTTGGCTATAAGGGAGGTCCTTTCATGGTTGTAGAATTATGGCTTCAATAATATTATAATTGAAAGTGACTCTGAGCTAGTTATGCTTGTTGTTACAATTTTGTGTTTAGATTATTCTGATTTTGGGTTTGTGATTTTGGAATGTAGATCTTTTCTTAGTCAGTTATTTAATGCTAGTTTGCATTTTGCTAAAAGGCAAGCAAATATGGCAGCTTATACTCTTATTCGGTTATCATATTCAGTTGCTAGTCCTTATGTTTGGAAGAATTCTCCAAAATCTGTCGTGGAGTTACTCCAATATGATGTCTCTCATTCTTAATTAATGAAATTATGTTCTTCTAAAAAAAAATAAAAAATATATTGTATTGGCTTGATTGCCCCTATTTGTAGCCAAAGAGCAAGCAAGCTTATCATATATAGAGAGATAACCGTTGAGAAATAGAGGTTTTATTAAATAATTGACATGTAACTTTTTAAGAAAGGCAATATTAATATTCTATTTTATTTTTAACATTTCTATTATCTTTTTTATTTTTAAATTTAACTATAATATTTTTATCATATTTAAGTTAATAATTTTTATAAGAAAAAAATATTTAATTTTTATTTTCTTATATATTTTTTATCAATATATAAAAATATTGTTATCTATATTTTTTAATTTTTTTAAAAATATAATACTTACAAGAATGTTTAATAAATATTTATTTTTTTACATGAGAAAATATCATAATATATTTTTTACTTTTACATGTTATAAAATAAATTTTATTTTAATTTTTATATTCATTTAATTTTAATTTTTATAGTCATTTCATTTTATTTTGAAAGCAAACTTTTTTTATTATCAAAAAATTAATTAATCAAATAAAAAAATATGAAAATATTAAATCTTATTAATATAATTATTATTTTTTTAATAATATGCATATGATTATTTTATTTTTTACTTATTATTTTAATCTTATAATTTATTCAATTTTAAAAAATATATGAGATTTATTAAGATACTTTAGTAAAATATATGACTAAAATATATTTTCGATGAGAAATTTGGCTAATATATTGTTGAAAATAGATTTTAAATATTATTTTAATAAAAAATAAATAAAATTATTAAGTGCACTGAATGCTAGCTAATAAATACATAAAAATCTAATTAAATTTATGAAAAATAAATTCCACATCTATGTGAGGTGAAAATGTCTAGAATATATATAGGAGACCCTCTCTCATTTTTCTTCATCATTTTCTTCTTCTTATTGTTACAATATATTTTTCTATTCATTCTTTTGTTTCAAATTTAGAATGTAAAGTTTCCATGCTTTGGGAAAACCCTATATACATGAGGTTTGTTATATTTTTTTTCCACTTAACTTAGATTTAAATGTATGAATTTAAATTTAAAATTTAGATTTCAAATCTCATATTTTCAAATTTATAAATTCATTGTTAGGAAGTTGAAGAAATTTAAAATTTTAGATTTGAAATTTATTTTTTAAATAACTATTTAAAAATAAATTTAAATTTGAAATTAAATTTAAAAAATAATAATTCAAAGCTATATAACAAAATAATTAATATATACATAATTTTTGAAAATTTTATTTTTATATTTTTTAATATAAAAATATAAAGTTATTTTGTAATTTTGAATATTTTAAAAAATAAATTTTATTAAATAAATTTCAATTTTTTATCATATTTTTATCTGAATATTACTATTTTTTTAACTAAATATATTTATATATTTTAATTATTCGATTACTGCATTGTACTATAAATTCTATTAAATATTAATGACTCTAAATAAAAAAAAAAAATACTTTATATTTTATTTATTGAATATAATTATTATATTTAAAATAACAAGATAAAATTAGAAACTTAAAATATTTAATTTTTGACAAATTAAGATTTTATCGAGTATTTAATCCAAATACAAATTCATTTAATTTTAATAAACCAAACAAATGATTTAAAATAAATCTAAATCTAAACCTCAAATTTATATCTATCCAAACATATTACTAAATTATTTAAATATGAGAAACATGATTAGAAATCCAATTTCATTGAAATCTTACTCTAAAAATTGCATTATAATCCACAGTCCAATACAAATCAAACATGATCATGTATAATGTAATTTTATTATTTATATTATATTTTTTACTACACCATTATGTTCATATGCACTAGAGAATCAATTATCAAAGCTGAGAGACAAAACTGCTAAACACATTATTAGAAGTAATGAACAATTATTTTATTAATCAAAGTGCCAGTAACATACGTCATGACTGACATCAAAGTATTAAATATACCTTATACTTGAGGCAGGGGGTCACAACTCGAAAGGTGGGCTTAAAAATGGCCATGCACATGCACAAGTAACAATTTTATAAGGCTGTGATCATATAATTAAGTGCACTAAACTAAAGTTCTATATAAAAAATTTAATCTTTCTTTAAGCCAAGTTGCAACTCTTTGTAAAAATAAAAATTATATATATATAAAAAGAAACCTAACTTTTTTGAAATTGGGTTGCCTTTAACAACTCACTCTGCATATCACTGACAAGGGTTAAAAAAAAATAATGATAAATAGATAAAATGAAAGGAACTTTTGATCAGTGTAAGAAGTGGGTCTTCACCCTTTATCCTCAATTAGAAAGGTAATTAGGGCTAAAATGATACCAAAGATGGAAAAATTCTCTTTTCCAAACAATTCATTTTGTTTGATGCGTGTAATAAAAGTCCAAGCTCCCAAGTCTTTGGGATAATCTATAAAATGTGGCTACCTATAAAGAACTTGCAAAGAGAATAAATATTCCATTTCACCAACAACCAAGAATCAGAATATTTGATCAAGCATTAGCTCTTCTAAATAAAATATTAACAGCCTTGGAAAGAAATTAATTTTTATATATCAAAAGAAATAATGCTGCATTTGTGTCGCACAAACTCAACATTAGATTTCTTGATAGCCTTTTTTTCATTTTGTCTCTTTCTTTGTAACTTCAAAATTTGCCCTTCACAAAGGCAGGATCCGCTTTAGATAAACAAAAATTAAAAAGTTCTCCAATGATATGCTTAGTTGTATAATCTGATGATATCCTTAGTTGTATAATTCAGCAATTGAATTCTTTGATCTAGAAACACTCCGTAGAATATATGCAAGTAGGGGGGCAGAATAGAGTTTCTGAGCAAGAAACAGTATCAAACTTACATGAACTTGAGAGTAATAAAACCTGCATTAATTTCTGTTATATAATTACCAGTAAAGGAATTTACTACAAATTTTATCTTAAATTTCAACTTATCTGAAGTCTACCAGCCTTTTGTCTATTTGCATCAATGAAAGTTAGTTTACACTACCTTCAACTTCGTCCTTTGCCCTGCATCAATAATGCATTTATCATTACTTCAAGAAAGATTTCGCTAGATTGACAAAGATACTGGCAAGTCATGGTTCTTTCCCATATTGTATGATATTCATCTTATTTATCTATGTTAACACCAAGCGACTTTAGGTGGAAATTCAAAGCACCAGCAGTAATTTATCCAGGATTTTTGAATAATTTTCTAAAGAAGAGATTCGAAATTCGGTCAATTTAAGGACAATGGACAATTTCCAAACTCAGCAAAAAGGAATTAGCAATAGATTTCAAGTGGTTATTTTACATACCTTCATCCTTTCATGCCCCATAGGTGGCAAGGAAAGTGGAAAAATCCTCAATTTCTTGCTTCACTTGTGCAGAATTCCTCTGTTGCTCCACCCTGTGAAGATGTGATGATAGTTGAAGCAAATCCACAGTAGATCCATTTTCACCAGAAGCACAATATTTAGCATTCAAAATGTTTGAGTCTTGAAGAAATCCATTTGATTCAACTTGAATGTCAGCAGCATAACCACCACAAGAGACCATGAACGACCCCATATGGTTAGATTTTAAGGGATTCCCTCCAGATGAATGAAATCCATTTGTTACATACTTTTCCAAAGATTCTGCCCCAAATGGTTTGTCAGAACTACCCACATTATGATGGGAATGGTTGGCTTGACCGTTCAAAGGCCTAGCCATTATAATTCCTGTCGAGTGGCTTAAGTCCTGTGATTCAGCTGACAGAAGAGAGAGAGCACAACTGGAATGCGACATCCCGGCTAATTCCTGAATAGTTGATGCTGTATTAAAGCAAGTAAAGTCATCAGTTGCTGAAGGTGAAATTCCAGAAGTGTTTTGGATCCCATTGTCATGTAAACGGAGAAAGGATTTTGAAAGTAATTGCCCATTTGTAATGTATATTGACTTCTCTTCCGATTTGACAGTTTTACAGCAGTTAGACTGTTCATAACTCTCCGAAAAAAGAACACTACCAGGAAGTATATTTGGGAAAAGAAAAGATGCTATCTTTGGCAAGGAGGTCCCCAAAAATTTGGTCTCAGAAATATATAGAGATATATGTTCAGCATTGAAAGTGAATGTGAACATAGTGAGTCATTGATTTTCAGGGGAGGATCACTATTAACTCCAAATCACATAAAGTCCTATAGATGCATAATCAGGATTCCATTAGGGTTGCATCAAGCAACTTAAAGATCAAATAAATTCTAATGCCCAGAAGAGCACTTCTATAAGCCTACACAACATTCAGAACAAAGGCAAATAATAGCTTCAGCCTTATATTTCCCTTTCAAATTTCAATTTAATTCCTAATTTGCTGGAACTAATTGTTTAATTTATAAACTCAAATCAGAAGTCATTGAATTGGCACATCAGTTAGAGAACCAAAAGGATGTTTAGAGAGATTCATACCTAACAACAACCTGTCTAAATTGAGTGAAACACAAAACAGGAACTTGAAACATGTCCATAGAGTAAAAGATGAACAGGGGAATATCTAACTCTTCAAACCATTACAATAATTGTATGCATTAGATTAAATAATTCATGAACTAGCTGCTACTGCATCACTTAAATGGCTTACCAAAGATCACAGAAAAATGGTTGTTTTTTTTAGTTTCTTTTGCTGCTCTTCTTTTCCCAGGGAAGCAGAAAGTTTATATCTGTTCATTCAGCTTCTATATAAAACTGAGTTACATTTTCTAAGCAGAACAAGATTGTAAACTGTTCATACCTTGATATGATTGTAGTAACGTATGAGATCTACCAGAGAGAGTACCAAACTGAGGCTTCCTTCTACGCTCATTGTGGCCTGCTAGGCGTTTTCGACAACTACGCTTTCCATCATCGAATTCAACCAGCAAATGAAACCTGATTAATCAAATAACAAACTTACTAAAGCAAAGAAAAGGACTTGATATAAAAGAAAAATAATTAAATACATGATTTAAACAGTGAAAGCATATTACAAAATCACTTGTACTGGCAGTATACTTGAAAATAGAAACAATCGCTATGGCAGGGTAAACCTATCTAATGCACTAAAAATCCAGAACTACTCTAAACAAAAATTTTCATCATACATGCACTTTTTTTCCTAGTTTGCTTGCTTAATGTTTTACCCAAATAAACGAGAAAACCAACAGACAAAATCATAGAGAATATTTAAACTAAGTTTACCATCAAAAATTTGAAAAACAGAAAAAATGCAATGACTATGCCACTACGGTCTTCAAAAACTAAGCACTGAGATAATTATCATGACTGAAACAAAGAATAAAGGGAGAAGAAAAAAGAAAAAAAAAAAAAAAAGAAGCCCACCTGCTACACTGCTGACAAAACCTTTGCTCGACACCATTAACAATGACTTTAGGAGTCTTCGAGTGGACTTCACAAACTTTATGCCTCTTGTGGTATTCCTTTAAGGAGCTGAGATCCTTGTTACAACCATAGACCTGGCAAAAGGGAGTCTGAGAGCGAGTACTCGTTGTTCGAGCTCTCTTTGCCTGAGAAGTTGGGCTTACTGAAGATACCACCGATCTCTCTTTCAAAAACTTACTATTCTGTGCATTTTTTCCATCAACTAGTCTCCCTAGCTTTAAATCAATTAGAGATGAATCTTGACTGCTAGATTCCACGATAGAATTTGAATGATTTGACCCAGATTCCAATGATGAATTCGAAGCAATCACATAACTAGGAGAAGTTAATTCTATTTTACCACAATCAATACCAGCTCCACTACCACTACCAAGCACCCCCACCCCAACACCTGTGTAAGTACTACCATGAAATGGCCTTTTAGGCACTTCGGAGAAACCAAAATCTATAAACTCCACACCCTCAACAGATTCCCCATCCCATCCTGTGAATGCTTTTCTACTTCTCCCAAATGAATCAATAGATAAATCTATCTCATCCGAGAACAGAAGGCCTTTCCCTTCTGCAGCATAGCGCCAAGACTCCATCAGCAGAGAAGAAATAGATTTGCAGAAGTATAAATGCCTAACAAAATTCACAAAGAGAACATTTATCACCATTCAGCACTTGTAGCCCAAAGCCAAATTTCACTTGTAATTTTGTGCAAAGTCAAAGAAATAGCAAATGAACAGCAATATCAAAAACATCATGTAGGCAATAAAATCAATAGTTACAGAATATGAAATTGACCATAACAAAATAATAGTAAGAAAGTTTTGAACAGATAATAATAACCCAACTCAATTTTAGAGACAAAACCCATAATTCTGCTACTTAATAGACCAAAACTAAACAGAACCATCGGGACTTCACATCTGTAATAAGCATATTAACAAACTGACGTAGCGGATTGTAGGTCTGCATCACAAATTAACAACAAAAACAATGATGATGACCCTGATGATGAATAGCAAATAAAAAACACCACCCTGTTTCTAGTATGAGAAATTTGAAGGAAGAAAAACAGGATAATTTTAATGCTGGTTTCTGTTATTCTCTTAAAAGAACAATCATCTCAATCAACTTTGTTATTGTTGTTGTTCTTATTATTATTATTATCGTACAACAATAACTCAGTAGTAGAAAAAAGAGAACTTGGAATTTCTTTTCTACCCATTTCACTTTCCTCTATTTTTCTCAGCAACCGAACGGAGGAGACAATATGAAAGCAGAGTCAAAACCCACAAGATTCTAAACAAAATCCTTAATGCTTATTCTAAAAAAAAAAACAAACAAACAGATAACAGAAACACAAATTTCAAATCCCAAAAGAAATAAACTAGAAAAAAAGTTGAAAAACTTGAGCTTTCGAAAAACAAAGAACAAGACAGAAAAACCCCAAACACCCCCCTCCCCCCAAAAAAAATATTAGAAGGGTACAAGCTTAAGAAAGAAACTATTAAGCTTGGTTGCAGAGAAATTGCAATACAAGAAATGGGTTGTACGGCGGACTCCAAGTTTTTTCTTCTTTTCCCATAATTCCTCGGAAACAAAAAGCACATACACAGTAAAATAAAGAAAAGAAAAGAAAAAAAGAACCCAGAAAACATGAAAAACAGAGCTACACAGTGATTCTTGTTTTGCTTACCAGAGAAGATATTACAGAGAGAATTGAAAGAAGGGTATAATTTTTATTTTTTTTAGGTAAGTGGACAGGAGGTCGAAGAAGCAGGTATACATACACTTTGAGTCAACATGATATCCACTACAGTACATACTGGTCTCAAAAAGCAAGTCCAGGTCTTTTGTAGCTTTTGTATTTCCCATTTTGTCCACATTCTTTTCAATTTATTCTGCTTCTTACCCTACTAGTAATCTTGTTCTTACATGCTTGTGTTATTTCTTTGTTTTCATCAATGACGATGATGATTTGCAGAGTTAAGTGTCTTCTGTCTTCAATCTTTTGATTTTTCATTACATGATCTTGATCTTGATATGATCTTCCTCATGTGCTTTTCTTTATATTGTATTATATTTACCTTCTTTGTTTTATCTAATGCTATAATTTTTGTCTTTATTTTTTATATTTAGATTTATATAGTAATTCAGAAATCGAATGTATCTTTATTAATACAAGTAGTTAAGAAGATCAAATCCTGACAATTCTTTTCACCGAAAATGATTTATCTTTCATTGAATTATCCAAATTAATTTAGTATAAATTAACATACCACACTTTTTTTTTTTAATATTAACTCTTATTTATATAAAATTATAAATAATTTTGATTATAAAAATTTAATTATAAATGACAATTTAATTAAATTTCATAAAATTAAATTTATGAAATTAAAATTCATATTTTTATTCATAAAAATATGAAAATTTCAAATTTCAAATAAATTTTATAAATATGATATTAAACATATTCTTAGCTTCAATATAAATAATTTGCCTTTCATTAAATAAACTATATAAACCTAATATAACATAAAAGTTGAATTGCAGACATGAAAGTAAAAAATTTAATTTTAAATTAATTAAAAATTAAAAAAAATTTATATAAATGTAAAACTTTTTAGAAAATTAATTTTGGATGAGTTAAGATTATATAAAAAATTAAATTGTAGTAGATCAAATGAATTTTTTTTATAAATTCATATAATTTTTTTGAATTAGGGTTACTCAAATCCATCTAGACCTGGTTTCTCTCCATCCCTGCTGAGTTGTATTATCATTTTATTTAAAAAAAAGTTATTAAGAATTTTTAATAAATAGTAATAAAAATTTTATTATCAAAATGAAATTTTGAATAAAAATAATAAATTTATTTATTAATTAAATCAATATTAAAAGTCTTCAAATATTTCAATATAGCATTCACAATATATGGAAATATAAAAATTTAAATTTCTAGAGTTATCATAAAATAATTAAGAAGTATATAAATTATTAGATAATTCTCTGAGTAATGTTCTACTCATCACACTCACAAACATTCAAAGGGAAGGGACCAAAACTCAAAACTAAAAGTTGTGGCATGTTGATTTACTGTAATGGAATGGGATAATTTTTTTTTTAATCCCATTTATTATTGTTTTTATGCTTTTTTGGCCATGGTTCTTCTAGTGGGAGACATGCTTGGATATTTTTATGCAACTTGCCATTTTTTTTTTCCTTCTTCTTTTCAATAATAGATGTTTTGGTTAATAGAATCGGGATATTTCAATTGGCCACCTATAAAGCTCCTTTTGCTTTTGTTTGTTATAATTTTTGGTCCTTTAAAACATGTGAGATGAGTTAGAGGGTGTTTGAATCTATTTAAAATGAGTATGAAATAAATTTAAAATTTATTAAATAATAGGTTTTTTTTTAGTGTTTTAAAATCTATTTAAAATGGGTATGAAATAATTTTTTAAAATTTAAAAAATATTAAATAATTTTTTGAGTGTTTGTGTGATTAATTTAAAATATTATTTTAAAATTTAAAAATAGAAAAAATTTAAACTAAATATAATATATTTTTTTTTAAATGGTATTTTCAAAACTCTGTTTTCAAAATAAAATTTCTAACCAAATACCCTTAAATATTTAAGTATCATAACTTATTAAATGCATTTATTTGACTTATAATCAAATGATTGAACAGAATCTAACCGAACTAAACCTAATCCTTAAATTCACATTTTCCCCATTTTCTAATAATGAGAAAATCGTAAGAAGAGTATATATTATAGCTCTCAAAATTATAATTATTATAACGGTCAAGAGTTTGAAATTGTAATAGAAATTAAAAATTTTAATTTTAATATTTGACTATCACTTAAAATTAGAATTGAAATTTTATCTATAATTTAATAAAATTATAATCGGGTGAGTCATCATCGTCAGTGATGAATCTAGCGAGCCATCGTTTTCGGCAATAATTGTTCGACGAGCTTTTGTCATCGACTGTAATGGTGGCAGCGGTAGATCACCAACAGTGGCAATAGCGGTGATGGTCCACCATGATCGATAGTGATGGTGATAGATCACAATCGCCTTAATGGTGCTGGGGATGACAGTGACAATGAAAAAGGAGTGACTGTGGTGATTGTGAAATTATAATTTTTATGAATTGAAAATATAAGAGTATATATTATAACTCTCAAAATTATAATTATTATAAAGGTCAAGAGTTTGAAATTGTAATAGAAATTAAAAATTTTAATTTTAATATTTGACTGTCACTTAAAATTAGAATTGAAATTCTATCTACAATTCAATTAAATTATAATATAACTAGAAAAATAATTTCATAATTATATTTTCAACTTATAAGAATTACAATTTCACAATCACCACTGTCACTCCTTTTTCATTGTCACTGTCATCTCCAGCACCATTAAGGCGATTGTGATCTATCGCCATCACTATCGATCATGGTGGGCCACCACCGCTATTGCCACAATTGGTGATCTACCGTTGCCACCATCACCGACGATGAAAAAAACTCATCGAATAATCATTACCGGAAACGATGGCTCGCTAGATTCATCGCTAGCGATGATGAGTCACTCGATTATCACAATTGACAATTCACGACCATCCTCCAACGACATTATCATTATCACGATCACTTTTATCATATCAATTTTTTATTTAATTTTAATTTTAATTTTATTTTTTTTTGTGTAAAATAAATATTAGAATTACAATTTCAATACAATTTTAATAATAGAAAATTATAATTGAAATTAAAATTCTCAATTTCAATTCTAATTTTAATTTCTTACTCCAAATCCAACATAAGAGAAATTAAAATGATTTTTATTAATAAATATAGGAAAATGAGGTATTAAGCCTTCAAAATTATAGCAGATTGATCACAGTAAAATTGATCGCGCTTGTTGAAAGAATAATATTGGTTGTTGATTGAAAGTTAGCTCGTTGAAAAAACTTTGATTTGATGTGCTCGTTTAGAGATTTTGTTTGGTTGAGTTTGATTGATAGATGTGTTGAGGTTTGTCGAATGAATTGGCACTTCTACTCATTAACTTTTCTTACTCCACGCATATTTCTCTGTTACCAGCGATCGTAGTAAAATCTTTTGGATACTCTCTCCTGCACATGTAAAAATAACTAATAGGCTTCTGATTAGTTCAAACAAATCAAATCCACAAACACCTTTAATTTTTTTTTTAGTATATTTTTGGTTATATAAACGGGATATAGGGGAATAATTTGGTAATCTTGACCAAAAAACGATAATAATTGTGTTAATTATAATATATTGGCTCTTATTGGATGCTTTTATTGCCTTTTATGCCTAATTTCTCTACGACTATTCTTTACCTTTTGCTCCAATTTTCTGCTCTTTTCCACCATTATTCTAGCTGGTGCGAATTTAAATTTATATTAATTTGACAGTAATCTATCTGAAAAACATGAGAACAATACTATTTTAATATTTTTTAAATAAAAAATAATATATTTTAATAATTGCTCAATTCCGCTAATATCATTTATTAGATATTAATATATGGATATAAAACACTCAAAAAACACACTAATCACTTAAATATTATTGAGAGGCGCGAATCACTTTTCATATAATCATAATAACTATTGATTTTTAACTTAGTATCACAAAATTCAACCAAAATAGCGGAACTCAAAATTTAGATATTTAATATATAACATAATGAGTTGTTTTTTAAAAAGATTAAATCTAAATTAAAGACATATTTTTACCATCAAACCATCATCTCAATTTGCATTTTAATTTGTCACTAGAAACAATAGAATAACAAATTCCTATAAAACTTCTCTTTTAATCTCCTTATGCCTTTTTCTTTTTCATAATAAATTTGTAAATATTAAAGTTAGATAAGCAATAAATTCTGCATGGGGCCATGCAATTCCGGCCCTTATGGAAAGTAAATTTATTTTAACTGTGAAACTAATCCTTGAAATTATTTTGTTATTTTAAATAACATGATAAACTTAAAAAAAAAAAAACTCTTAGGAAAAAATGTGTTCTTTAATAGGCTTTTAGTCAAGAAGATTAATTAAGCAATGAAATTGATTGATCATCTTTGTAGAGGCATGCCTTTGTGTTTAAAAAAAAAAATCAAATTTAAATTTATTATTTAAATTATATATATATTTATTATTAAATTATATTTTAATATACTTTACCTTCCGAAAACTTTATTTATCTGGCAGTGTTAAAGTTCTGTTGCACAAGTAAAATTTACTTTGTAGTTGGTGGTTGTAGCAGGCACTAGGTAAAGAATTTATTTTTGCTTTTTCAATGGGTGAAATTAATTTTTGTGTTAGTCTTTATGAATTTTAAATTACATTATGTTTAATTTATATATTTAAAAATTATCTATCACATATTAATTGTAAAAGATAAAATTACAATAAATAAAATAAAGAGTAAACTCACTTATTAATTAAATATTTAATTTAATTGTTAGTTGTTGACAGTTAACAGTTGAAAAAAATAAACGCTAATGCAAATTAATAGTTAACCATTTAAATGTTTAATGCTGATTTTCATCACATTTAAACTAAATCTCAAAGAAATACTTTGATTAATTGGCAAAGATTTTGAAATGAGCAAAAACAACTCCAAAATTGAAAGGGGCAAAACTATAAATTAGCCAACGCAAATGGTAGATAGAATCAATCATCCACCCACTATGAGTAGATATGAATAAAGAAGAATGACAAGACCCCTGAGTTGCCACTTGTATAGCATGGTGAGCATACACGTGGCCCAATAAAAAATGGAAAGGGTGAAGAAGTGGAGCGTAAGTGACTCATCAATTGTCTATCGTCTCTGTCTCTCTCTCTCTCTGCCTCTGAAGCTCTCTCTGCTGACACCACCAACCATACCTCTTCTTCAACTTTTGCTTTATAATGAGTGCCAACAAAAAGCCAACCAAACCCACCCTTCTCTAAAAAGGGATTGTCCATTCCTTAACTGCCCCTTTCTACTAGGTCACTCAACAGGAACCTTTGAAAGCTGCCTCTCATTTATTGCAATTATTCAATTCTTGGCTTCTTGCCTTGTATCTTGTCTCCATTCTAGCCCTGTTAGCTAGGTTTTTTTCTTTTTCTTTTTTAAATGGCATTCATTCATTCATTAAAATTCAGAAAGATGATAGAATACAAGACAAACTCAAGTAAATATGTATAAATCTACAGATATCAACAACGATTAACAATTTAGATTTATCAAAGAAAGAAAAAAAATCACAGCATCCTCTCCTTCTTAAAGAAATTGAGAGATTTTCATCTTCTATATTTGTGATAATAGATCTACTACAAAGAAACTAAGAACTCACATATTGAAATGCCAAAATATTTAAAAGGAAATAATAGAGTGATCTACTAAAAAGATTAGACCTTTATAACTCTCAATTGATTCAGTGAGCAGATTTATTCTTCTAACCTTTAAGAAAATTGAAAGAAAATATTATCTTAAAAACTGACAGCAAATTTATAAGAGATCATCAAACCCGCACATGCACCATAAAAAATTTGGAGAGAAACAATTGGTGCATTATTAACTAAAAAGTAGGAAAATACTATCTAGAAGATGGGAAAACACATAACAAACAACAAAAAATACCAAGGAATGATGGAGAGATGCCGTCAGACTTAGCTGCGAATACCTTTAAGATCATCTCCAATTCATCTGCAAAATACAATTAAATACCATTTTGCAATTCAATTGGCCTCCAACGCAACTATAAAATAATATTGGTAAACAGTAAAATACCAAATTTAGTGTTCTATTCATGAACTGCTTTTTATTTTTTATTTTTATTTAATTTTTATATATAAAAAATTATAATTAAAATCAAAATTTTGCAAATACATCCATAATTTTTTTGATTTTTGTTATTTAATTTTTAATTTATTCAAATAATTAATTTTAAAAATTTTAATTTATAAAAAAATTCTATTATTTTTAAATTGTAATTTTCAATATATATATATATATATATATATATATTCTTACATAAATATTTAAATTAAATACAATCAATAAAATTAATATTATCTAAATTTTTGCAAAAAAAATCATATTTTAAGAAAATTAATTAATTTAGACATATAATATAAGAATTTAAAATAATTCAAATTAATTTATACCAATTATTATATCATATATTCAATTTAATTATAGGTCTCGGTTGATTATCATTAGTTTCGAATTAATTGAATTTAGTCTTGATTAATTTGATTAAATCTCAAATTGTCAAAATTAGATCTCGATTGATTTATAATAAATTGTATAAAATAGATAAAAAAGAAGATTAAAATAATATTCTTTTTTGGTATAAAAATTTATGTTAAAAATGGAGTTATGATTAGAGATTAAATTACTGTTTGATGTGATGTGATATAAACTGTAAAATGATATAAAATTTACTGTATTTTGGTGTTGTGAATTAGAGATGGCGTAGAGAAGATATCAGAAGAACAAAAGAGTTTAGAGAGAGAAGAGAGGAAAGAGAAAAAAAAGGTTTGCTAAATGAATTGGTTAACATTAACTCAAATTTGATTAGATTATAATTTAGATTGGAATTAAACTTGAAGATTTACTAATCTAAAATATTTAGCTTCAGATTAAGTTGAGCTATTTTTAAATTTAAACTCGAATATGAATGATTAATATTTTTTATCACTAAACACATCTTGAAGTTTTTAAATTTTATATATTTTATCTATTGAGTTCCAATAAATTTATTTTTCTATATTCAATTCTCAAATTATTATTTACATTAACATTAAGACTTAGTGTAAGATACATTATTAAGTAATCTGAGACAATTTAAATATTCAAAAAAATATTATTTAGTTAATATTTTAATCTCTTGTACCCTACAAAGGCTAAGGTTCCTTAGCAAACCCATCATCTTTGCCACTACTTCCCCTCATCCTTTCGATGTTTCTTTTTCTCCATTCTTCTTCTTTGAAAATGTACGAAATCTTAATATATTAACTACATAAATAAATCTTAATGTAATCTGATTTTAATAATTTAATTTTTTAATTATATAAATAGTGAAAAATTTTAAATTTAAATTTTATTTAATAAATTTTTTTAAAAAATATATTATAAATATTTTAAAGATAATTAAATTATTAAGTAAGAAAATAAAATTATTTAAGTTAATAATTAATTTAGATTAGGGTATATATATATATATATATATATATATATATATATATATATATAATTAATTTTATGTTTGTGAAATTATATGTGTAAATAATAATTTTTAAGAATTTTTATAAATTAAATTTATATTTAAATAATTTATAATAAATTAAAAAGTAATTATTTTTTTAATTTTTAACATATCAAAATGAAATATATTTTACAAAAATTTTATTGATTATTTAGTTATAATTTTTGAATCTAAAATAAATATTTACAGTGGAAGCCTATATAATAAACTATTTATAGAATGTCTCATTTTTATGATTTTAGAATTATATTTATATTTTTTTAAAAAAATTTATGTCAATGTGATATTTTCATTATAATTTAGAAATATATTTATATTTTTTTATTTTAAAATAAATTATTATTTCGTACCTAAAATTTAATTTTACTAAAGGATTAATCTATTCTCATTGAGAAACTAATTAAATAATCTCTAACTTTTATTTTTGTCAAATATTTTAGTATTTTCATCCATTTTTTTTTGTTAAATTTATATGAAATAACTAAAATATTCATATATATTAAAATATAAAAAAATTATAATTAAAAAATTATTAATTTTTATTTATATATGAAGATATTTTAAACGTTTCATATAAATTAAAAAAAAAATATAAAAATTGGATAGAAGTATTAAAAAGTTGATGATAAAAGTCGAGAATTATTTATTTTTTAAAATATTTTATTAATTAAATTAAATTTAAAAAATGAAATAATAATTTATTATTTTTTCAAATTAAACATAATAACGATTTGAATCGGATTGCAACACTACTCTAGACTTAAAGATATACTTAGGGAAGGAAAATAATGATAATAATAGCACGTTGTTCATCCACAGATGAATTATTATTTAAGGTTATAATAATAAAACTTTCATCCCCATCAGCAAAAATAAATAAAAATGTTACACAACAAAGCCTTAATTTCTTTGTCAAAATGAGTATTTATTTTATTTTATTTTATTGATTTAAGTAATGATATAATAGAGATTAATATTCAATAAATAATAATTATTAAATAAATATATATTTTTAAATTCACTAATAAAATAAATTTAAATTTAATAAATTCTTCAATTAATTTAAGAGTATTTTTTCCAATGTTGAACCAAAAAGAAAATTAGAGTGAGTGGGGGGCCAGATGGCAAAGCAAGCAAGAAATGGAAAATAATGAACGGTAAGAGTGCTTACAAAAGTGTTTTGCGTGGCATGCACTGTGAAAATAAGGGCTAATTGCCCCACCCAACCCAACAACAACCACCTGCACTTGTCCCTATCATCAATAATTCTAAGCTCTCCCCAAGACACAAATGAAAATTTGAGTTTTGCTTTATGGAAAAAACGACCCACCACCGCCTTCTTCAATTTAACTGTCCTTTTCTTAAACAACCCTCCCTCAATAATACAAGCGTGACTAAATTTCAAAATTAGGAGAAGTTAAGAATAATTATGGAAAAAAAAAAATTAAATTTATAATATTATTGTAAAAAATTTATAAATTTTAATATTATTATTATATTATAAAATATTTATTTATATATAAATATAACAAAAACAATTTAGGGATTATATATATATATATTAAAAAAATTATGAAATATTCGTGCAACAGATAAGATTTTAAAAATTTAAAGGAATTAAATATATATACTTTAAAAAATATATAGTCTAAATAAAAATTTTAAAATTTTGATGGTTAATATAATATATTTTAAAAATTATAATAAAAATATACTGAGTGTAAAAATTAATTTTGAAAAGTTTGTAGAACATTCCCCAATCACACTCCTACTCTAGACATTAATGTATAAGTCATCAAGTGAAGAATTCATGAATGTAGTCATTTTATGAGTATTAGATTTCGAGTATGAGCTTGAATTTCAATTAAAATTATACTTTTTTATATAAAAAAAAAATATAGAAAAAAATTATTAATGGGATAGGGGATTTAATTAATTTTGGATTGATTGGCTTACATCACCAGTGATGACCATCGAACTTAAGTATTTATAATAGTTAAATTATCTGTCTCATTTTGTAAAATATTAAAATTTTTAAAATTTTAATAAATTTTTCTTAAAGTGTTTAAGAATATATAGAAATAATAAAACTTGTCTTGCACTTAATGGATATAAAATAAGTTAATTATTATGTTTAGAGCAAATGTTTAATTGATTTGATTCAATAAAATTTAAAAAATTAATTTAATTAAATTTAAATTTTAAAAAATTAAATTAAATCGAATTAAAATTTAAATAAAATTAATCAAATCAAATTTATATATTTTAGTTTGATAATTTGATTAGTTTGCTTTTTTAATAATATATATATATTCTGTTAAGTTATTTTAATATTTTTAATAAAAATCAAACCAACATAATATATTAAAATTAAAAAAAAAAAATTAAATTGACCAAAATTCGATTTAATTTTCTATTAATCCTATTTTTTCTCACCCTTAATTATGTTTCTCTTGCCTTATTTTTTTACCTTGACTTTTAAAGTTTCGTGCTATTATATTATAATAATGATGAGTTTTATAATATAATAAAGGTCATATAATAAAATATTATTAAAATAAAAGTTAAATTTTAATTTTTTTCTTTCAAGTACAAAATAGAGTTATAATATATATGAAAATTGCACGTGCAAAGTGTTATGAATTTTAATAATTTGACTTTTTTTATTATTTTATACCCAATAGTGTACACACTATAAATTTATATACAATACATATAACAAAATTACATTTAAAAATCAATCAAAAAATTATATTTATAAATATTTATTAAACTAAGGTAATTAAATTTACTTATACAATTTTGAAATCAAATTGAACTCTTAATGTTGAATTTTGATGAGGTAACAAAACAAAACCTCTTGATGGGGGAAGAAAAAAAAAAATAAAAAAATGGCAACTCAAAATTTGGCATGATCTTAGAGTGGTGTGTTGAGTGACTGTCGTGGGAGTTTGAGTGGTCTAATTCGAAAAGAAATAATGGTGAACAAAGTAGATAACAAAAGCATGATAAATTAGTTTTGGTCATGACACTGTGGCTAAGGAAAATAAGAACACTCTATTTCTTAGTTGGAACTATGAGAAATCGCAAAAGATACGAGAGCTAAATGGATTATGACATGCCAATGATGGCTCTGGGATCAGAGGTTCCACCCGCGAATCTCGTCAAAAATAAAAATTATTTAAATTTATTTTCTGTCTAATATTACATCATTATATATATATATATATATATATATAATTTATTTTTCATAAAAATTATGATATGGGTAAATATATAACTTCACTTTCATTTGTATTATTATGGCTAAAAATTGACCTCTACGAGTCTTGTGTTTTTGTTGTTATTAGGCTGTGTCTTTTTTACGATTAATACTTTCGTATGCTGTGAAAATGACACATATTTTATCTATAATTTTCCCCACTTATTTTATAAATATTTTAATATAATAAATACTTTATGTTTGATTTTTGTGAACAAAATTTGATTCTGGGAGACAAAAATTGAATTAGATTCACCAAGTATTTATACATTTTATAGTTTTAGTCAATATGTTCAATAGTTGTGCAAATAGACCCTTAGAGTAAATAGTTGTGATGTTGATCCTCTGAAAAATTACTGTGCTTTCTTGCATTTGATTTTTCTTTTGTGCTCATGTTCAAGTAGTTATTAATAGCCTGAAAATATCAAAATATTGATGAATGTGAAAGACTAAGAATTCAGCAACAGCTGAATAGCTTTCAAAGAATTTATGATACACATCTATTTAAGCTTAAAACTAGACGGTGTCCTGTGGTAAATAAATATTTCTTTTTTTTTTTTATTTATCATTTAAAATTTTACACACATATGAAGATAATTATTAATTAGATTTAAAATAATTTATTTAATTTTATATTTTTAATTTTATTTTAAATTAAATTATTATATTCTAATTAAATACTATAAGGATAAAATAAAAAAATATTATTTTAAAAATTTAAAATGATAATTAAAAATAAAAATAAATAAATTTCTAAAACAACAGATAAAAAAAATGAAGCAAGTACATGCCATTGGAAATATAGGATAATAATGGAGAAGTTAGGCCTAGAATGAGGAAAGTGTATACAGTCTTCTGGTATACTATTTTTTCTTCACTCTAAATGGAACTTGAATTTGACATTTTTTCTTCTCAATACAACTCAAGTACTATTGAACTAATGACTTATGGTTAGTTTCCTGATATAGTGTTAGTTTCCCAATTAGATTAGATTTATTTCTCTTATTTTTCAAGTAATTCTAAAATAATTAAAATCTCTATTTAATAATTTTATTTGAGTATCGACAAGCTCTTGTGCTAAGGTAAGTAGACACAGTTAATTCCTTTCTTAATTTCCCTTGTATTTTTTAGTCTGTTAGCTTTGTCCCTTGCCTAGCCCATGTTATCTTCTAATCTTCTTTGACACAATTGTCTAGGCTTACAGGGCAATTAGTGATCAAAAGTTTAAAACAAGAACATAGGATTTTGTTTTCCAACTTTTAGAAAAGGATGAAAGATTTGATTGTCCACAAAAACAAGAAAGCTTATAAGGTCCCTATCTTATTTGTTATATATGTATCAACATTCTAATGACATCTCCCTTTGAATAAGCCCATCTATGGGCCCTCCACCCACTTACTTCATGCTTAACATTGCCACGAGCCCCCTACTTCGATGCCTTATGCATCATTTTCTTATATCATGCCTTCTTATGGGCTTTTTGGTGCTCTGTGCATCATTCTTTCAAAAGGCTATCCCCAGTGTCCATGATCATTCTATATACCTCCAAACTTTAATCTTTGTACATATGCATTCGTATTCACGTGTGCAATGAATCCTAGCCTTTCAGATTTAGCAATAGGCCTATTTGGTTGGGAATTGGTTTTTAGTGTTTGAGTTCTCAATTGTTGATTATGTTTATTTGTTAACCACAATGGTTTGAGAAATATTTAAAAGCTACTCCCTCCGTTTTTATCAATTTATATTTTTAATTATCGTTTTAAATTTTTAAAATAATATTTATCTTTATAGCATTTAATTAGAGCATAATAATTTAATTTAAGATAAGATTAAACATAAAAAGTTAAATAAATCATTTTAAATTTAATTAATAAGTGTTTTAATATATATATTCAAACGACAGATAAAAAAAAAAATGGAGGAGTATAATTTAAAGGATGAAAGATAAAATTTCTATTAATGTTTGACCCTTTTAACTGCTAGCCACTAATCCTCAACATTTAATCGCTAGCCTACTGCAACTTATCGACTTTGATCAATTAGTCCATTTACCATAGATACTCGTTCATTTATACAAGGGTGTGGGTGGTAAATGGTATAACCAACTCAACCCATTAAATTAGCCCAGTCCATTTTTTTTCCCTCTTTTCTCTTAAGTAATTCATCTAATTGCTTAGATTTTAATTGAATTTTTATTTTTCTCTCTAAAATTGAAGATTTTACTTCATTAAAATAAACAAAAGTCAAATATGAAATATTTATTTATTTATATAATTTAATTACAGGTATTTTTATTTTTATTTTTATTATTGTTTTATAATTGATAGGATTAAATCTTGTTTCTCTCAATGTGTGTATATTTATGTTTTGAATAGAGGTTGATTGATATAACAAATTTTTATATTGATACTTCTAATTTATGTTATTGATTTTTTATATTTTTTTATCTTCAATTATTAAATAGCTTTTTATTTTTAATTTTTAAAAATTATTTTTTAAAGAATTTAATTATTTTTATAATAAAAAAAATTTCAATATATAAATAAATTATTTTTAATGTTTAAATAAATTGTTAGTAACCGAATAAATGAATAAGTTTGAGTACCCATATAAAAATTAAAAAGATCAGAAATGAGTAAATGGTAATATACAACCCTACCCATACTCATTCAAATCCACCCATTTGCCACCCCATATGACCAATGAACCAAACAGGCCCTAAATGTGGGCAATCCATCATTGAATGTGTTGCAGGTTTTTATATAGGGACCCATCTTTCCCCAAGGCCTAGGCTCATTTGTCTGAGAATTGAAGAATATATAAGGGTTTGGGCGCCTAATTGTCATATTGGTGTTTTATCAAAAATGATATTTATCAATTAAAATTTTTATAAATCACTCTTAATTACTTTAAAAAAATCAATTTGAAGGAATAAAAATTCAATTTGTAGGAGCAACATTTAAAAAAAAAAAAAATTAAAAACTCAACGTGTAGAAAAATACTTTTTAATTCTCTGATTGAGATCCAAACACAAACATAAAGTATTTGGTTGACAAAGCATTTTAGTCTTGAAACACAATTAAGTATTCAGAACACGAGATTAGGTATGAACAGGTAGGTTTACTGTCTGTATAAAGTTGTACAAAAGAAGAAATGACAGACGCCGGCTATTTGCAATATATAATAATATATTTTAAAATACTATTTTAAAAAAAATTATTATGTCTCAACTTAAAATTTTTATATTTTTAAATTTTAAAATAATATTTTAAATTAATTATCCAAATATTCAAAAAATAATTTAAAATTTTATAAATTTTAAAATAATATTTTATATATATTTTAAATATATTCAAACACTCTCATAATATATTATTCACAGGGTTAAAATATAATAGGAATCTTTAAGGTTATGCCATTTGTTTGTTTAAGAAATATTTCCATGCATATATGATTTTATCATCACCATATTTCCCTTTTGCACCAATCAATATATAGCTTTAAAAGTTGAGATTAGTTTAATCAAAACTTTAGTTTATATATATTTTAATCTTGAATGGGCCTCATTTGGTTGTCTTGATTCTGCCACTAATGCTGCAAAAATAGAGTAGCACTCGCATGCTTTTCTATGTTGATCATGTGATTAGACAGAAATTCACAACCTTATATATATCAAACTCCTAATTAAAATTTTGAGTAGTTTTGCTTATATAAAGTGCAATATTGAGAGGATATTGTTTCCGTACAACTTGACTACTTTTGATACTTCCAAATTTCTAAATCAACCACCATCTTATTCCTGTTAGAGTTATTAGGTCAAGCAATGTATGCGATTGCTTGAAGCATTACACCCTAGGTATCTAGTTTGGAATACCTAGCATGCTGCCCCCAGCTAGCATATATATAGGTTTACACTAGGGTTGAACCAGTTAATGGGCTC